>WTSP01002037.1:3937-22013 GCA_025331215.1 Actenoides lindsayi
AAATTAGAGAAGAGTAGATTTAGATTGGCTATCAGGAAGAAGTTCTTTACATTGAGGGTGGTAGAACAGTGGAATAGTCTACCCAGGGAGGTGGTTGAGGCCCCATCCCTGGAGATATTCAAGGTGAGGTTGGACAAGGCTCTGAGCAGCCTCGTCTCATTGAGGGTATCCCTGCTCACTGCAGGGGGGATGGACTAGATGAACTTTGGAGGTCCCTTCCAGCCCTAGACATTCTATGTTTCTATGTTTCTGTGTCACTATGCAGTGAAAAAAATAGCTTAAAGGCAGCAACTTGGAATACTGGGACATAAGAGTGTGGATTATGACAGCATCATCAGTGGATAATAAGGAAGAGGAATTAGTAAGATGGCAGCAAAAGGAATCACATTCTAATAACACAGAACAGTAGGATCAAAAGTTTATATACAGAAAAGTGAATAAGACCTAGTGTAGTGACTGAAAAGATAATGAGTATAAACAAGATAATGGTTACAGGTGGTGGTTGCAATAACTGCTTTCTTTTGTTTTTGGTTTTTTTATTGTTCATAGTGAAAGTTATGATAATTCCAAGATCAAGTGAGTGATTACAGCAATCAAAAGGGAAAATAAGATATAGTGGTCTGAATATCATAATTTATGTATAGAAAAGGATTTCTAATCTAGAAAGAATTTGAGGAATATGTATGCATGTAACAACATCATTACTAATTTTAACAAAGTTTTTAAAAAAATACAGTCAAATTTAATTTGATTAAGAGAAACGACCAACAAGATCTGCAACAAAAGAAATTATACCTGCTAGGCATCATTTTATTGTTGTTTGTATGGGTTGCTTCAGTGTGCCAATTTATACTGTTCAGGTAAATAGCTTCTGTAATGCTCCCATCCAACGTATTTGTCCAGGAAGGGATAACATAGATAATGAGATTCATTTCATCTCAGTTTAAGTATATAAAAATTAGTCATCTTTGCTATTAAACTAAAGAGAGAAACATCTCCAGAGATACATTTATCATGCTTTTCATAGATACCTATTTAAAGATGAATTAATCACTCTCTAGAGGTCTCACTCCTCTTCTCAGTCCATTGATTATACAGAGAGTATAGACACCTAACTTGGACTGAATGCCCAATTTTTAAATGACTTGGGTGAGATTAAATGAATCTTATTCAGTCACTTGTCCCATAGTGAGATGAATTTCTCAAAAAAAAAGTTCCAATTTACATTATACTACTCAAGCTTTTACTGTATTATTCACAGCTATGGAAAGAGACTGGTTTGAAATTTCCATGTGGAAACTTTATTCCTTTATTGCTTTTACCATAAAAATGCTCATTATTGTTTCTTTAATTATCCATTGTTCCTAGTAGGGAAATATTTTGACCTTTGAATATTCTTTGTTCTAAATACAAGAACAGCCAAAGTGACATAGATTGGGCAGAAGAAGCAAATAAACGTATTTGTTAATTCTTGGAGAGAGTTTTCCTTTATCCTAAATTCCCGAGACACTTGAGTTCAAAAGCGTTGATAAATCCTTTTGACTAACATATATATTGTGTGTGTAATTAATACCACAAAATAATGAAATTACTTTTGATCTCACAAATAGACACAAACAAATACACATAAACACACTTCCTCTTACTCCTGACTTTATAGTTTTCATTCAGAATTATACTAGGAAAATAAACACCTTACATTTCAGAAGTGCAAATTTCAATTTCTGGAAGAGTTTTTGCTCAGGAAACAGTTAGGAATCCTGTGGGAGTCTGTCTTGGTGAGCACATGTGCTCAGAAATTTTCAGAGGCAACCTGCTCAAAGCACAAGAGCTGTCCATCTTCCTAAACAAAAAAAAACAACAACAAACAAAAACCAACAAATAAACAACAAAAAAAAAAAATAAAACAAAAATCCAAAAGAGCAAAGGAACAGTCCTAGAAACAGAAATAAACCAGCCTTGTTAAGCAGATAGCACTCAAAGAGCTCAAATATGAAAATGAAAAATGTGAGAGATGTGAAAGGGGTTGGACACCTAAAGAATACAAAAAATATTGCTTGAGCTTGCAGAGGTGTAGTCAGGAAGAAAAAAGCTCAGCTGGAGCTCAAACTAGCAATTGAGGCTTCTATTGGCATGTTAGTACTGGGTGGAAGTACAAGGAAAACACAAGACCACTGCTGAATGGAGCTGGCAAGTTAGTTAGAAATGATGCAGAAAAGGAGTATTCAGTGTTTTCACCTCAATCCTTAAGGGTGATGTCAACCCCCAAGTCTCTATTTCAAGATAGAAATGTCAAAGCAAGCGGTGAGTCACTGACAGTAGAGGGTTGAGCTCGGGACCATCTGTACCAATTGGACATGTTGAGGTTTGTGGGATCTGATAGGATAAATCTGAGGATAGTTGGAAGACACTGTTGCAAAGCCACCCTTGTCATTTTTAGAAGGTCTTGGAGATCAGGGAAGACCACAGAAGATAAAGAAAAGTAAAATATGTCCAACAGCAACAATAACAAAAAAATCTAGAAGACAACAGACCATGTTGTCACACTTCAGTTCCTGGGAAAATTACAGAACTGGTCTGGATGGGGAAGCTTTGTCCACAGACATGAAGGACAAGAAGGAGATTGGGAAAAGTCAACACAGATTTACCAAGATTGAATTCTGCTGAGCCAATCTGACAGCCTTCTGTGATGAAGTATCTTCCTCAGTTAATAAAGAAGTGCAGTGGATATCCATGTACACTGATATTTGCAAGATGCTTGGCACAATCTCTCCCATCCTTGTTGAAGGTGATAATACGTTCTGGACAAATCAGTCTCTAGGTGGATGGAAAACTGTATGAAGTACTGAACTCAAAAAGTGGTTAACATCTCAGAGTGAAACTGACATGAGTAGAATTCCCCAGGGTCTTTAAAAACAACCTGAGTGATGGGATTGAATACATATCAGCAAGTTTGCAAGTGACACCACATTGGGAGAAGAGGTAGATTACACTGGATCGAAGAGGTAAAAAGCAGAGTCCTTGAAAGTCTAGAATAACAGGGCAAAAGGAATTTCTTGAGATTTAGCAAAGACAAATGTGAAGTCCTGCAGCAGTGATGGGATAATCCCAATCAGTAGTACAGGCTGGGGACTAACCGGCTGGGGAACAGCTGTGCTAGAAAAGATCTGGAGGTACTGGTAGAGAGTGAGATGAAGAAAAATTGAAGGAACAGGGGTTTTTCAGCTGAAGAAAGAGAAGGCTCAGGGGTCTCTAATTGCAGGTTTCTATTACTTGAGTGGTAGATACAGTATTCTTCTCAAAAGACTGCAGAGTGAACAGACAAGAGACAACAGGCATGAGTCACTTCAGGGGAAATTCCATTTGGATGTAAGAAAGAAAAAAAAAAAAGTCAATAGAACAGTTAAACATTGGGTAGTCTGATCAAGCCAATGGTGGAATCTCCCTTGGTGGAAACATTCAAGGTGGCTTGACAGGGCCATGATTAACCTACTCTAAGTCCCTACTTTCCACAGAGGGTTAGATCAGATGGTATACAGAGGTTCTTTCCAGTCTAGAGTTTTCTATCATGCTGTAATTGTATCTTTCACTCCCCAAAATGCATTTGACTTATGGAGGACTATGAGTCAAATTAATCTGAATTTCTTAGAGAAGTAAGTTTTAAGTGAACTTGTTTTATTATATCAAACTCCTCTGTGGATACTCCCATTCAGCATTTATGGGGTCTTAAGTTGATTGACTGTAATTCACTTTCCTTACAGTCAATGACAGGCCAAGATTTTCTTGAAAGTGTAGACATGGTCCATTTTTAATGTTTATATTGAAATTTTAATTATGTGCTCAGAATGTTGGTCAATCACATTTAAATAAATAAATGCATGTTTGGAAAATTGCAGCTCCACCAGTCAGAACATCGACATACCTCTAATACTTACACTATCTATTATCAGTAGATAATATAGGGTTATATCTGTATTGTATCAATCTAGTCACTCAATGAAAACATCCCAATTGCTACATCCTCATTCAGATATTTATATTGTACTGGTACAGATGCCAGGTTATTTGACTAACAGTTCATCTGCAGCAGACACATTATGATTTGGAAATACTGGTGGATTTGGAACCACACAGACTTTAATCATTACAGAAAAATGCACTTTGCCATCTTGAACTGAGTAGCACCATAAGGTTAAAAGTGTCTAGAATCACCCATTAATTATATCTTGGTCTGCTTAAAGTCAGACGCAGCATGGATATTCATATGACTTGCTTCTTTGTCAGAATATTCTAAAACATGGACATTTAAGAAGGAGACCTAGGGATGCAGCATAAATGCTTATTTTCACTGATACGTAAACATAAGAAGGGGAACAGTGGGCAACCCATAAAACTGTCTTCTCTGCAATAATTTTTAATCTCTGAAATACCATGTAGTGGCCCACTTAATCTACATAGGAGAATACTTGTCCTGCAGAGGCACAAACTATATCATGTCAACTCCTTTCATCTTAATTGCTGGGTTGGGTTTTTTTCTGCATGGAAATGAACATTTCAAAATGCATGGTGACCTCTTGAACTGATCTGCAGACCTATATGGAATATGCACCTCACTGTACTTTATGTGATATGATAAAATGATCCTGAAAAGGAATGCAAAGAAGATTTTCTCAATGCTACAAAGAAAAAGAATGCCTATGATAGAGGTAGCAGATTTTGTCCAGTTTAATTCAATTTCTTGGAATTTTGTTTGGATTTCAATCCCTCTTTAAAGAATATTTGCACCCTGAAAAAGAGATGTAGGGTAATAATGATGCACAAATTGCCTGCTTTGAAGCTTTGTTAAAAACTCTTTGAAGTTTGGGGATAATCTGGATATAGGCACTACAGAGACAGACAAAGTTGACAAAATAATAAAAAAAACCCAAACCAAAAAACCTTTCAAGTTCTGCTCATTCTTACACACCAGTACACCTAATTGACATTTCTTAAGAAGTCTGTAACCTGTGTCAGTCTCCAAGAACAATGATTCTTCTCTAAGAGCTGATTCTGCAGAACAAGAACTACCAAGAACATCCCTGCAATATTTAAAGACATAAATACAAAAAGCAAACAAGATCTTGAACGAAACTCTCTTCTCTGAACTGCTTCAGTGCAGAAATACCTTTGTTTTGCATATACTCTTAACAATGAACTGTATATGAATGGTGTCAAATTTCAAGCATTATAAATATATCAAATGTCTTCAGCACTTCATTTTTATGTACAGCTGCTGTGAGAGTTCACCTAAAAAGAAAATGTAAACTCAATCTTTAAGTGCATGCTAATGAATAGAGTTCCTCTTTATTCTACTGTTCTTAAAACGAAATTGATTTCTACTTTATATTCTAAAAGGCTTGTGAAGTGACCTTATGTACACTAGGGATTTGTCATTGATTGGACCACCAACTCATTTAACACAACACATTTTCTGTATCCAGAGCTTATATTGTAATGTTGCAGCAGCAAGAAGGCTCAGCCTAGAGGATAATCACATCACCTAGATATTCTACAGAAAACTTTCTTTTAAAATGTACTACACATAATTATTATTTCTGTCATGCATAAAGGCATAACTTTTTTTTTTTTCTTCTGTGAACTGTGAAGAACTCTGAGAAACCAAACGCATGAAAAGAAATTGGGGCCAGAGAGATGAAACATTCAGCAGTTTGTGTTCAAGTAGCAATAATGACAGTACTGAGAGTAAAATGTTCAACTGAAATGTCCTGGCTCACATTCAGGTGTCTTCTTTATTGGGCCATGTCACTTTCCTGAAACTGACAATTGATGTCTCATATAAAAATAAAAAATTCACATGATAGATAATTATGCACTACGATATCCACATGTGAGAGTTATTTTTGCCTTCACAAAACTAGCACAATGCTTGTGTCCTAAGTAAGGGATTGTCTTTTACGCTTTTCTTCTGCCAAATACATCTACTAACATTCTTGTAAGTATAATAAATTCAAAAGAAAAACAATAAAAATAAGAATACACACATTCCTTTAAATTCTTTTAGCACATTAGAGAAACAATCAAATCTGTGAGCAAAAACATGATTCATATGACCAAAAGTAGATATTTACAGTATAGACATCTAATGCAAGCTAGCCATCGTAAACTTCCTTTATAGTGGGAACAAATCTTTAATAGGATATGACTGATCTCATTCTAAAATAAGTATCTTAAACAGGTCAGATGAACCAAACCCCAAAAGCTGTTTTGTTTTGTTTTTCCATATAGACTACAAAGGATGCTTAAAGAGACCACGTTGCACACTGCCATTTTCCCTGCAGGCATCTTAGCTTGGGTAAAAGTAACCTTTATTTTTAAGTCTGTACAGAGAATCGCTGAAAGTAAAATAAGTAATTATGGAAAATTAAGTATTAATTATGTTTCTCATATTACTTTTTGAAATTTTTTTCATTCTAATTATTGAACATTATTTTTAAAAATAATTAAGCCTAACATACTTTTTATAAGTTCCGCTTTCCCTCCTTTCCGTATTATCTATATCCACATATACAGATTCTTTTACTGAAACTAACAAGATTTTCTTATGCATGTATTACTTCAGTAAGTTTACTGTCATTGTTTGCATTTAAACAGACAATGCTTTTTTATTAATACTATATTTAAAAAGGTAAACTCATGAGAAAAATAGCCTTATGAAAAATAACCAATTATACTTCGAGGTTAATTAATTATATACCCAAATTTCATTATTTTGCATTGTAGGGAGACAGATTGCTATACTTAAAAAGACATTGTTAAAGGCATGCTGTGAGAAGGGCAATGTTTATGTTCACAGGACAGTAAGATCCGAACATCTGAACATCTTCAAGTTGTCTTCATACTTAGTTCACAAAACTGTACTCAGGTAACATTGGCTATATTTAAATTCCCAGGCATATTGGAAGAAATACGCTTATTATAAAAAATAGGAACAGAATATATTGATAAATTAATCCAGTCTACCGCTACAGATACATCTTCTACTAATTCTCTCCTATGGAAGATGAGAGTTAATTACACTTACAACCCAAGTCAGAGATGCAGAACATACTGCATATCTAAGCTGTATAATATTTAAGTCCCTTTTTGGAAATACACATTTCTCCTACAAGTAGTAATAGTTGTTTTTAAAATGTGATTATTTGGTGAAATGGGAAATCTGATAGCTTTTAGGTTTATGGAGTAAATATAAACTTTTCCATGTTATAGATTTATGCAGTATATGTTCTATACACACAGAAATAAAAGTTTACTTTCTCTTTATTTGGTTTTATGTTTTCTGTTGGCCAAATCAGATAATGTTTTTCCTTTGGAAACTTCTCCTTACATAGATAGTCTTTATATTTTGACAACTATTCATGTGTATAAATACTAATTGTATGTAATCTAAGATTAATACCAGAGACATTAACCCCAAAAAGGTGAAAATTACTATGATCTTAAGTTTTTAAGGCACGGAAAAGTACAAAGCACACATGAGATATGTTTAGCTAATCTCATGTTTAAATTGAGACCAAAGTCTTGCAGGGTTTAAGTCTCTGGTAAACTTACTAGAGAAGTGATAAAACTGATGAACATGTCAATTACTACAGAACACAAATGACAAGCTAGAACTCTCTGGTTCAAAAAGACTAATTATCATTTCAAGATGTTTACAAATCCTGCCTGTATCTGTACTAGAATCTCCATGATTTTCACTAGTTTCAGAGCATAAGCACTGTAATTGACTCATGACAGTTTATAAATTATTTTCCAGTTCTAGTCCTAAATATTAAGTGAAACATAAATATCAAAACTATAAACAAAAGAACATATGAACTGAGCTGAAGGTGTTCTATGATTCTATGAAATACCTACTTTACAACTATCACTTACAGAAAAACACTCAGTTAAAAAGAAGAAATCTCAAACTGCATGGAAATGAATGTCAGTTTCAGCATATAGGTTTCTAGATTATTTTTTCAGGTTATGCATGGACACTATGACTTGAACATTCAAAACAATTTCATTTAGCACCAGTTCTATATCTTGTGGGATAACTGCGTAGTTTGCTGTGAGACAGGAATACAGATAATTGAGTGCGCTTTGTGAGAAAGGTTGAGCTGTTTATGCCTATGAGATTCTTGTGCTATCTCTGGGGCTGGAGAACCACTAAGCTGGCAGCCAAAATGTCTGAAGGAGGGAGTCTTCTGAAGACAAGAAGGTCCTGTTTTGACTAAACCAACAAGAGCAAAAAACTCTTACATAAATCTTGAAGGCCAGAGTGTCCAGGCAGAGGCCTTTGCCTAATTAAGGACAAAATTAATATTAAAGTTTATGCCCCTAAATATGGTAATAAGCCAAAACATACGTGACTATGTTACTCAGTTCTCCACCCAAACCATGCTAGACATCACTTAAAAGTCAGGGACAAACAGAATTAGGATATAAAAACCCCAAATGGAATGCATCTCTTGGTGGGGGGAGAAGAGTAAAGTTCTAGCAGAGATGGTCAACTGGCTGTACTCCTCTTCCTCCACCAAGACAGGGATGCCTTCTTGGTACGAACGGCACCTTCAGTATATGGTATAACTTTTATTTCTATTATCTATTAGCAGTGTAAAGCAAACCTGTGCTCCCAGCTGTGTCAGATGTTACCCAGGAATTACTAACTCAAGCTCAATTATCCTTTTGCAGTCAATGCATTTATCACTGGTAATTCCAAATCCACCTGTCATTTTAATAAATCAAACCTCTATGTTTAACTTTTAAACTGTCTCAGCATAAGTCCTTAACCAGGCTTTGAAACGGGTAACTACCATTTTAGTACAAGCCCCATAGCTGGGTTCCAAGATAGACACAAACATGTCAGTGCAAGCCCCTTAGCCGGGGCCTTGAGACAGAATTCTCAGGCATACCATTTGACTGCGCAAAACTGCTTAAAGAAGCCCTTGGGTTCTGGCAGGCGAATGTCTCTCTCACATCCTTAATGTGACACACCTGCAAAAGGAGGACTCTATTATTTGATTCTCCTCTTGATTTATTTTTCTCTATTCTGTCTTTTTAGGCCAACAAGTTGCTAATATTCAGCTTCATTAATTGTGCAATAATTGCAAATATTTTTTCAATTAAGATAATTTGTAAGCATTTCTAGTACTGGAGACTTAAATTATTAAGCCTTTGGGGATAATTGCTGCTTTATGTGCTTTTGGGCTGTCAAGTGCAATGGAACCTTGATCTTAAGGTTTAAAGACAATATTTAATACAGATCAAATTCATTATTTGGATAGGTATACCAGTCAGCATTTACTTGCTAGGAAAATTTTCCCCTTTTAAGCCTGACATTATCACAAATTGGACAATCAGCAGTCATTTTTACCTAGCTGGTTTTTTATTCAAGGATTATTAGTCACTTGCATTTGGATTTGTTGAGGATGACTTTACTATCTTTGTTCAATGAAGACAAAGTTAAATACACTTATGCAGCCTTAGCCACTAAAAAACCTATAAATATTGTGGACTGTTTAGGAGACATGAGACAAAAATGTAGTCACTGAACATAATATAATTTTACAAAAGCAAAATTAATTTGCATAAGTAGTAACAATAGAAATCAGGGAACTACACACCAGAACAACTTTTAAAGATGTAGTGTCTCAACAGACAGAACAATATGGAGAACAACATGGGCTTTGTAAAACTAAGACTTTTTCATAGTTTCACAATAGGGGAAAATTATCAGTGAAACTGTACCTATATCAGGGAATTTGCATATTCATAATTTTATTAAAACATGGTTAATACTGAGGCAGTGAAATTTGCAGTTACTAATCGGTACAGTGAAGCGTATGCAGATCACCCAGATGTGGAGATGATCTAGTAACATGGGACATATTACTAAATACAAAGGATGAGGAATGTGTATGGGATGGACTGGAAGCAATTAAAATGCAAAGAAACTATAATAATCTCTTGAATTTGTTATTAATACTCAGGGAAAAAAGAAAACTTTTAAGTCTTTAAGGATCAATACCCATCCTTGCTAAAAGATCTGAAGACAATATTGACAATTGTTAGGAAAAGCAGTGGAGAGCATACCAGAAAGTATCATTATGTTCTTTCATATATGGAATAGGGTTAATATCATGCCATTGTAAAGATAATACAAAGAAAATGTGTGAAGAAGGGGAAAAGAAACTCAGAGGTATGGAAAAGCTGCCATGACTAGAAGGAACAAAACAGTTCAGAGTTCTTCAGTTCAGAATATACACTACAGATAGGCTTAAACAGAGGATATGAAATCATTGAAAAACTGCAAAGAAAATATTTTTTTCCTGGTTTTGACATACTAAATTTAAGAACCCCTAACTTACCTAATGGTTATGCTACTAGGCAAAAATGACGTGCCCAAGGAAATGCTTTTAACATATTAAAATAATATAGGGGAAACTAATTTTACCAAAGAACAAAAAGATGATTGTTTGAAAAATTATTAGACATGAAAAATACCTTACTAGGACATTTAAAAAAGATTCAGGCATAACTTCTCATCCTGGAATTCTTTAAATAATGATGAAACAGCCAGCAATGTTAATAAGAGACAGAATGCAAGACTTTCTAAATTTGGACCTTATTTTTTATGACCAGTTTTGTGTTACTTATATCCTGCAAACCCCCACATATATCTTGAGAGCAAATACTCCTGAAGTTATATCTATAGTGCACTGAAATAAAAGAAGATGGGATCTTCATATTCTTCAATACTGAATGACTATTTCTATAATGAACACCCCTTTGTCTTAAAGCATTCCTAACAGTTAATATTGGATAAATATTCAGAAGACATCAGTACATTTTAATTGCACAACTCTCACTGAAATCAGTTACCTTCCTTGAAGGATGGTGAAGAACACTGTTGTAGAAATAAAAGAAATAAATCAGAAGAAATGGCTTGGAAATAATTTTGCTACATTTATTTTTCATGAGAAAATTGTTTAGGCTTCATAATTCTTTCTCTCTCCTCAAGCATATATATTATGGCTTCAGAGACATAGGAGAATATAGAATTAAAATATCACTTACTAGCCAAGATGTTACCCATCTAATTAATTACAGTAAGAACTGGAATAGTTAAAAACCACCTTACAGAGCTAAGGTACACATTAGAAAATATATTTGAACCCTTACGGAAAGAAACAAACACAAACAAACAAAACCCAATCAAACAAAAAACAACACAAAAAAACCAAACAACAAAAAACCCCAACAAACAAAAAAACCCCAACAAAGCCACCAAACCAAAAAAAAACCACACAAACATGTGAAATGAAGCGTATCGGGTTCTTACTCTTGTAAGGAAATGTTTTCCAAGTCATTGAATTGTTACTTTATTTTTCCTTAAATTCAACTCAGATGAAATATATACGGTTTCTAGCAAGTTAATTTTAAAGAACTGAGTTCCCACCTGGGAAAAGATAAAGGCATCATGTTTTATGCATGTGTTTCATAGTGTGCAAAATAGATTTTAGAAGGAAAGGCTTGGAGGAGAAATTACTGGTCTGGAAGGTATATTACATATATAATATCAGAACTGAAACTGCCAGAAGTGGAATCACAGGGGCAACAGTCAAGATTTTCAAATGCTAGACAATGTTTGCCTCTGGTAGATAGATACGAAGAACAAATATATTTTATTAAAAAAATGTATTTGATTACACCTTGATTTATTTTAATTATCTTTTCACCAATCACTTTAACAAATTTTTAAGGTATAAGTAAAATGTTTTACCAAAGGTTTGGTTTGGTTTTGGTTTAACACTGTGACAAGACTGTTTCATTTGGGAAACTAGATCCCAGGCATTTTTTGATCATTGATACTTTTTATTTTGTTAGCTTTTCTCTAGACCAAAAGGAAAAAAAAATCCTGGTAGAGCAGCACACCTCAATTTTCCTGGAATTGGATGTTCTTATAGGACATTAGTGAGCTTGTCATCTGTCCAACCGCTTTATTTTTAATGTCCATTTCAGCCATCATATTGCACAAACTCTATCAATAACACAACATCCAGAATCAAAAAAATCAATAAATCATTAAAACCAGCTGTTGAGAAAAAAAAAATATTATCTCTAAGGGAAGTAGTGAAGTCATTAACAGCAATGAAGGTGAGGGAAGACACCTTGCACTGTTTCCTCAGGAGCTAGTAAGTGTAAAAGGGTAAGGCTACAGTGACATTTGTGTATACTAATTTTCTGCCTTTTATTATACAACAACAATCATGGCAGTGAAGAATCCAATCTTCCTATTAACTATACTCCAAAATAGGCTGTCATAAAACTCATATGGGGGAAAAAACCCAACAATCCTTGAATAGAACCAACTGTTCTTACCTTAAACAAAAAGATATTATTTTAACCTGGTTTAACTTTACTTTTCTGTGTCAGAAGACCCATCTAGTATCTCTAAATATCTTTAGTAAGTTTTTCCTTTTTTTTTTTTTTTTTTTTTTTTTTTTTTAAAGAAATAAGGCATTTTTATGAAATAAATCTTTTATTTTTTTTCCATCTTTAAAATTTTCTTCAATTATAATGATTTAATCATTTCATGACTTTAAAAATCTTCTTTCTATAAAATACTATTTATAAAACAAAGTGACTTCCATGTGTTGGTGAATGGTCATCTTCAATGCCTGGATTGAATGGATGATCATACATGTTGAAATTCATATCTTCAAAATCACTGTGACGATAGTGTCTGCTCTGGAAGGAAAATAAATATTTTCTATGTTGAGGCAGACAAAATTTTATTTGGACTGTACTATTTCTTTTTCCTGGCTTGGAGAAATTTAAAGATCTGATATGAATCTAAAAGTGGTTATCACTGGCTTAACCTAGAGCAACTATGCCGTTTTCTTGTAGTCAGTACAATGCTGGATCTTGTAGTCAGACCAGCTTTCCAAGCAAAGATTTCCCTCTAGGGTCTCTTGAAGTGTATTGCTGCAGGAATAGACAATGGGAAAAGCAAAATGAAATGTTGGAAGCTAAACCTGTATTTTAGAAGACCAACCAATTAGTAACTAAAATACTGGCTCCTGTCTAAGAACTTAATCTAACTCCTTGTTCTTAAATTGTTCTTTAAACATGGTGGGATGACTCATATAACTGGAGAGCTGAGTTGCATGGCTATAAACTCTTCAGAAGGGATAGGGAAGGAAGGAGAGGCAGTGGAGTAGCCCTGTATATTGGGAGTATTTTTATTGTCTAGACCTTAACGATGGTGATGATAGATACCATGGTGGAAGTCTGTAATAGTCCACCCAAACAGCATGAAGATGCAGATGAAATATTCTGTCTGTGGATGTTCTCTACCTAGATTTCAGTAAAGCCTTTGACACTTCTTTCCCACAGCATTCTCCTAGAGAAACTAGCTGCTTACAACTTGGATGGGTGTATGCTTTGCTTGGTAAAAAGCTGGTTGGATGGGCAGGCCCAGAGAGTGGTGTTGAATGGATTTAAATACAGTTGGTGGATGATCACAAGTGGTGTTCCCCAGGGCTCAGTATTGGGGCAACTTCTGTTTAATAACTTTAGCAGTGATCTGGGTGAGGGAATCAAGGGCATCCTCAGTAAGTTTGCAGACAACATCAAATTGGGTGGGAGTGTTGATCTAGTGAGCATAGGAAAGCTCTACAGAGTCAACAGGAGAGGCTGGATCAATGGGCCAAGGTCAGTTTTATGAAGTTAAACAAACCTAGTGCCAGGTCCTGCACTTGGGTCACAACAACCCTAGGCAATACAGGCTTGGAGAAGAGTGGCTGAAAAGCTGCCCAGTGGAAAAGGACCTTGGGGGAGTTGCTTGACAGCCAGACAAATATGAGCCAAGAGTGTGCCCAAGTGGCCAAGAAGGTCAACAGCATCCTGGCTTTTATCAGAAATAGTGTGGCCAGCACGATTAAGGAAGTGATTGTCCCCCTGTGCTTGGCACTGGTGAGGCTGTGCCTTGAATATTGTGTTCACTTTTGGGCTCGCTACAAGAATGACTACAGGAAGGGTACTAGAACATGTGCAAGAAGGGCAATGAAGGTGAAGGGTGAAGGTTCTAGAGCACAAGTCTTATGAGGAGCATCTGAGGGAACTGTGGATGCTTAGCTTGGAGAAAAGGAGGCTGAAGGGAGATATTACTGCTCTCTACAACTACTCGAAAGGAGGTTGTAGTGAGGTCTGTGTGAGTCTGTTCTCCCAAGTAACAAGGAATAGGACAAGAGGAAGAGGCCTCAAGTTGTGCCAGGGGAGGTTTAGGTTGGGCACTAGGAAAAAAATTATTCACTTAAAGCATTGTCAAGCACTGGAACAGGATGCCCAGGGAAGTGGTTGAGGGACATGGTTTAGTAGTTGGTGGTGCTAGGTTCAGGTTTGGACTAGATGATCTTAAAGGTCTTTTCCAACCTAAACAATTCTATGATACTGTGATTTTATTTAATACAGGAAGAATTACTTCAGCATCAACATTCTTCAAAATGGTTTCTCAACCAAAGAAGAAAATTAGTAAGTAAAAGTATCATTTTACTAGAGTCTACTTTACATTTAAAACTAACACATCCTTCTGGAAATGACTTACTACATTTAAGCATTCCATAAAGGAGTTTTAAAGCAGGAAGTCTACAAGTACATTCCTGAGAAAATGAATTAATTAGAATGTGTTAGAAATTGCTATGAATTACAGAAAATCATCTCTGTAATAAAACAATTATTTTACTATCATTAACCCACCAATTTTATGTAACTGTGAGAGCATTGTACTCATATATATGCATAACATTATAACACTGACAAAACAGTCAGCTGTTTTGTTTTGGTTTTGTCTTTGTTGTTTTGTTTTAGCTTCTGAACGTATGTCATCACTAGCAAAGTCAATCATAATAACATCACTTTTTTAATTTTTTCCCCTATAAGGTTATTTTTCCAATATCCATACTTGACCTTCATTCATAAAAGAATCATTGCTTTATTTCGCATTTTCTTAGGCTTATTCATAATTCAGTGATAACTTATCATATAATATAAGCTGTGGACTGTATGAACCACTCTGAACATTGGTAATCTAGAACAACATAAGTCACAGATGAAGCCCACAGTTCAAACTCAGGTAGCCCATATTATATTTGAAGGACTAAAGAAGAAGGCATTTCTGCACTTTTTTATTCTCTTTGGACTATAACAAATAATCAGAGGAGAAAAGAAAGGAAAGGAAGGCAAGCAAGAGAAAAGAGAAACATTCCTTGCCAAAAGCAAGCCTTGTCCATACTTCATACATTAAAAAAAATTATCAGGTCAGGTAAATACTCAATTTCTGAAATTAAAGGATAAGCACATTCTTACTGATGGATGATAGGGGAAGGGAGCTTTTACCTTCTGCTTCCTACAGGTTTGTTCCCATTAAGACCTCATGCATTCTAAGCAAGCCAAGTTACAGAACAAGTCATGTCTACTTACGATAAGATCATTCAAACAAGCTTAAAATACATTTTCATCTTGAAACCTGACATTATATCCCAGAAAGCAGTTTTCCTTAAACATATAAAAGGAAGATAAAAGACAAGAGTAATTAATATTGCTTATGATCTGAACCTGCAGGGCCAAACTTGAATTAGTTTCTTTATTAAAAGGCATTCAAGCAACTTCTGTGGTTGCATGCTAAAATGGAATAATACAGAATTATGCAGTTGGCGTCCAAAATTATTTTATGTAAACAAATGCCACAAACCAACTGTATAGGATCACTGATGATTTTTGTAGATGAATAATTCTCAGCCATTCTAAGGTGGTGATCTATTACTTGAAGAAAACAACTAGTAAATTAAATTTATTATGAAAGCAAAAGTATATTGTTAGTAAGCCAAATTAATTTTTCATATATTTCAAGAAGCTGGCAAAGACTAGTTGAGCTAGAAGAATAGAATGAAATGAAATGAAAATGTAAGGGTTGGGGTTTTCTTTGCTTGCTTTTTTTTTTTTAGTTTGCTAAGTATTTTTGAAATCCAGTTATCTTTTTTGATCTACTTCAGTCATGTTTTTGATACAAGAGCTGAGAAACACTGCTCTAGAAGGAAATTTTCATTACCAGTTTAGGGTATTCCCTTCCAAATCTATAGATAGTAGGAAATCTGTGCCCGTGAGAGATACAAAGTTCTATCTGCAGTATAAGAAAAATCAAAGTTAATTTCAGTAAAATAAAGATCATGTCCTCAGACAAGGAAGAACACAACAACATGTTTATAATATTTGTATTGGAGATAAAAAAAGAGCAAAGAAGTCAAAAGACAGATGTAGGTATAAGAAACAAATATTCAGGCAGTAGTTTCTCCCCAATACCAAAGTTCATTTTACTCCTGTGAAAAGCACCAAACTGAGCCATCCATCTTTACAGATGTATGCAGAGACAAAGCCTTATATCCCTTTGAGGAAGGAATTTAATTAAAATCATTGGGATACACCCCCTCTCAATAAACAAAAAAATAAAAACCCCATAGTGCAAAATTTAAAAGTTTCCGAATTAAACACCATTTCTTATAGGAAATGCATTACCTCTGTCATTTGATTTTCTCACTACCTACTGTCTGAAAAGGTAAAAGTTTAAGGCATTAAAGCCTTGAACTGTTTTCTGTATTTGTTTGGACAATCAGCACAGCATTAATCTAGGTTTACCTTCCTGAGCGGTCATTTGCCACCACTCCTTGACAGTTCTGTCTGAATAATTGTTGAATTGGTGAATAAGGGTTTTCTGAGGGATTTTTGTTTGTTTTAGTGTTTATTTTCTCCTGTCACATGCTGCTTCTTCCCCACAGCAATTAAATCATCTATGACACTTGAGATAATGGCTCAGTAAATTAAATTAAGGGGAGTCTTTACACAGCCTGGTCTTCTTGAGGCATAATCAGCTCTGGAAATAGGTTTGATTAAAGTCTGATTGTCTTCAGACCATGAATTAATACTATAATTAAAAAAAAAAAAAAAATAGCATATCTGAAAATGTGTCAATATTTCCCATGTAAGTTTTTCTAGTAAACTACGTTGTTTTCCCATTACAGGATTGACCTTATTCAGTACATCACTGTATCTAAATACGAATGACAACATTGTATTTAGATTTCGTATGAAACTACTTCAGATTCATGGAGGATAGTCCAGGGAGCTGAGTGGCTGAAAGAAGAATTTGGTACAGCTTAAAGACTCCTTTTGTGTGAAATTTCTGTGGGCTAATATGCACATTGCTTTTAATACATTCTTATGATCTATATCATAAACACTCTTATAGATGTACAAGATTCTTGAGCACATTTCAGTCCCACTCTCAATAGAAGCACCTCATCAAATGAGATAGAGTAAATATTGTCCAAGTTCACACTTTCACTTGGCAGTTTAGCTTCTCTTCAGAGCTGGTGGAGAATGACAGGCTTTTCAACAGATGTTACAGAACATATAATGTAGGATATTTGCTCTAAATTAATATAAGGTAAGAAATTGCCTATCTCAGGCTGCTAAGCTTGAGGAAGTTAGAGGTTTTTTCATAAATAATATGTAATATTTTAAGAGAAAGTGTCACCCTATATATTGATATAATGTCTAATTCAGATGTGATTTTTGATGGAACCTGCAAATAGTAATGCAACACCAACAGATATACTATTGTCAGTAGAGATAACTCATCAGTAAACCCTCTGGAAAGCTGCTCATCACTTTCAAACATAAATTTTTAAAGCATATTTAAAATTATTTAAAACCAAGGTAAGGAGGCCAGCAGATAGATAGTACAAAGAATGACAATACAATCCTGTTCTATGTGTCTTTAAAAGTCTTGCTTTTTAGATTGTTGTTTCTACTTATGTCCTGGTTTGAATGAGAACAGAACTAATCCTATTCAGTGATTTTCAGCTCAGTTCTTCTACCTACCTGTGCTGTCTGAAGTTAGCAGCCTGTTGTCACAGACAGTGTCTGCTTCTAGCAGTGATAACACCCCATGTTTAGAGTTACTACCAAGGATTGG
>WTSP01002038.1:22712-41446 GCA_025331215.1 Actenoides lindsayi
ATTAAAGCAAATTATTGTTATTTTTTTAATAAATACAGGATCTCAGTTCATAGCTTTACTCCCCTTAAAGACCTCTGGGGTATAAATAAAAACCACCCCCATTGTTCTTTGCCCTCGAAGTTCTGTAGCACCATGTGTAGCATTAAGCATCTACTGAACATAACGTTTATTTGTAACCAAGAATTTGGCATTTCTGAAATGCAGCTTCTGGGGGTTTATTAAGACTAAAATAAAAGCCATTTTAGAGTTTTTAGCTTCACCTGTTTTACACACGAACCAGTTTTTCATGGCAGTGTTCAGTGTCAGGATGGTAACGCGCTTCTCAAATTTCCATCCCTGTAGAAACTGGTTTTGAAACGGTCTAAGAGGAGTATTAGTACACTGTGGGTTTGTTAATTAGGCCTCTTTCTTCATATGAAAACTCTTCTTCCACTTTCTCTAGAAATGCTGGATCTATTCGCATCTTTAAAGAACCTTTGGAAAGAAACTTTGCAAAATCACAAAATGAACACGAGCCAGACATTTGAAGAATCCCTGTATGCTGAGCCTTTACATCTTGTGTCTTTGGCTTGGATCAGAATTAACAACAAAAATCCCTGCATTTCTTCCCCTTCCTGGCTCAAATTCATTAGTATTTTATTTTATCTTTCAGGATTAGAGTTTAAGCTGTCAAATACAAAACCTTAACTAAAATGGAGATCTTTTGGTGTAATACCCAGTATAGATGGTCTGAATTTCCTTTATTGTTTATAAAACCTCCTTTAATTTATTATCTCTGAAATTTCAGTGTATCCAAAAGGATGTCTGTAGCTAAGGTCTTACCACCCAACCCTTATTTTCTGTCAAATTGTTCTAAGTGCTTTAAAAAAAAATCTGGTATCATTAGTTTGCTTAACGAAGATGATGATGAGCAAACATTAAACTCTTCGTAGCTCTTCTGTGTGTATTTTCCTTTCCCTGTCTTTGCAGGGAATTGCTAGTTGTGTAAAATATTTCTGCCTCTCTTTCAGTGTTGTTCCTCTTACAATTTGGCTGCTCTTGTCCTGTTTCTTCCTCTGCTTTTGTGCTGCTCCATCTTCTCATACGAGTTACTACACCAACCTCCCACTCCACGTAGCATACCAGGCCTGGAGTCTTTACCAGCCTCTTAGTAAAAGACCACATCAGCTCTCCAAGCTTTTGTTTTGAAGGCACCATTGAGGAGCAATTTGGCAGATTTCGCTGCAATTAAATTATGTTGTGATTGCATGCCCATCCAAGCTTTAACCTAGATATTGCAGGTAATGGCAATCACGAAGCTGTGCTAGCAGGGTCTAGGAACCAGGATACAGCCCTGCTAGTTTTGTGCTCTGGTTTACGTGTTGGTGCTGTGTGGAGAAGCTCTGTAGACCTGAAGCAGAACTAATGCAGCCCTCAGGCCATCCATTTGCACATACTTCTAGTTAGGCTAGTTTTCTTAGAAACTATAAATGTAGGTGGTGTTTTGGTGTGGGGTTTGGTTTTTTTTTTTCCTTGGGTGTTGGTATTTTGTTGTGTTTGGTTTTTGTTTTTTTTTTTTTTCGATGAGGAATTGTTTCATAACATTTGGTTGTAATTAGCCTGAGTCAGTCTTTCAGAATGTGGGGGAAATCCTGCCCTGCTGACAATTAGCAAAGTCCTGTGAGTGATTTTTGAGGACCCCACAGTCTCATTCTGTTTTTCCATAAAGCTTTTGTATGGGTACACAAGATGCTGTCCGAGTTTGCAGATGGGTTATGATCTGGTCTGATTTGACATCATCAATTTGACTGAGTAGCACGTGCCAAGAACGGGTTACTCAGCTGGTGTTCATGTCAGATCACCTCTTCTGCTTGGCAGCTTAACTCTTCTTCTCCAGGCTGTCCCTCTGCCTGTCAGTTCTGGGATCACCATTGACAGGAAAGAGAAATTTTATGCCCGTGGGTCAACAGAAAGGCTGGAAGAAGAAACAATACTGCCCTGCTTTGAGGTGATCCATCCCTACTTTGAGGTGATCCATCCTTCCCTCAAGAATCTGAAGCTTTATTTAAATGAGGTGGTTTTGCTCTGTGACAGCTTGGAGTTTGGTTCTCCCAGACCCAGTGTGCTCACTTGAAGCTTCCATCAGGTTGTACTTGGCAGAAGAGGGGGTATTGTGTTTCTGTAGTGAAGCCAGCCAGCTTTTGAGGTGGCAGAGCTGAAATTGGCTCCTGAAACATGAGTTATGCAAAGTGTGTAACATTTAGCGTGACAGTTTATAAGTGCAGTACTGTCTTCTTGAAAACTTCATTACTCATCAGTAAGCCATGCTAGGGAATTTTGGTGGGTCTGCTCTCTGGAGGGTTGCTTTTCTTCCTGTCTTCTGCTTCTTTTGCATCTCCAAGTGAGCTAGTAATCTGTTTGTAATAAAGGAGACCTCTATTGCTTTGTTCCATGTATATTTTGAAATACTGAAGATTGATTGACTTTACTTGATATCATTAATGCCCATCACCAGCAGGAAGGGTAATTCTAGTTAAACTAATAAGTTTGCATATGTAAAGTTACAAGTCAGTAAAATGTAAGGTGAGAATCATTTCTTTGGCAAAGGGATGAATTAATGGTGTACCCCAGAAGGGGTTAGAAGCAGTGCTGGATGATGCTTTTTGTCCTTGGTATTGCTTCACTGTGGTATGTTTATTTCTGAGGGTTGGACTGTCACCAGAATTTTGAATCCTGTTCTCACAGGATGTCTGTTCCTGGACTGATTTCTTTTAATTATTTTTTTTTTAATGTTTTTTTTTTTTGCTACCATATGTCACATGTGTTAAGAACTTGAAGCTTGTTGCACTGCTTTCTGAAGGTACCTAGTGCTTCTAAAAATACACTAGCTATAATTTGAGCACTTGAGATGTTGGTAGTCTGTATTTAGGCTCTGGTTTTGCAAATTCTTGATTATTATTGGGAACTGTTGCTTTCTTATTTGTCAAGAAGAAAGCACTCGTGGCATCTGAGATATTGCTGATTTAAATGGCAGGTTACTGTAACTGAGTTTTTGAAGAAAAATTGTTTGTGTGCTTTAGCTGTCGACAGCGGGTTCCTGAGACTGTTAATCTTGGGTTTCATGACAATAGGCTTTGTGTTTTGAAGCATGTGGGATGTTTGTGCTCTTTTGCAGCTTGAGAGGTGTAACTTCTCCAGCAGATAAGTTCTTGTATAGGATCCGTATTTGCCGTCATAGCCTACTGAAAGGAATGGTGAAGTGCAGGGAAAGCAAATATAATTAAAATCCTGTAGAAAGGAGGTGAAATTATTCTGCCTCCTTGAAAATAAACCCAAATTTTCAAAGTTACTTAAATACACAAGTAGAATTTAGTGTTTTCCGTTCTTTATTAGCTTTAAAAACTAAGAGATGATAGTCTTAGCTTCAATTTCAGGCAAGAACATTTGCATCATGAAGCTGGCATCTTCATCTATTTGTTAGTGAAGCTTATGGTCTGTTATGTTGCTTGAAGTTGCAGACAGAATTATCAGGGTCTTTGGCTTTTGTTGTTCCTTAATGTGTCCTGCCCATAGATTTAGATAGAAGATGAAGATAAATGGAAGCAAAAGTAGGCGAAACAGTGGGGAAGGCATGTTAAAGAATGTGCAGAAAAACCCTGTGGAAATACACTAGAAAAGGCTGTGATTGAGTAGTATGCATGGAAAAAATGCATCTGCCTTTTGATTCCTTTTCTAGCAAAAGGGCACAAAAAAATCAAGGACGTTACTGTCTTTGTAATCTCAGCTGCACAGAGAAAACCGGCCCAAATCTTTCTCTTCTAATTGCAGAGTTGGAGCACGACCCTTGAAATGATTTAATTACTCTCCCTCTCCCCCATCAGCATCCTCTCTCCCTCAACCTGGAATTTCCCTGTTTCTCATGGTCTTACCCTGGTGGTAGGTGTAAAATTATAGTTCAGCTAGTTCAATGGAACGACTGAAATAGTTAGAGGTCTGATTTTGAAACTTTGAACCATTCTGAGCTAGCAACAGAGTGTCTGGGGAGTATGTTTCAAAGTGGACAGCATATGTTTTCCTGGCTTTTGTTTTTTACCAGATCAGATCATGTGTTTAAATGTCAGCATGACATTTTGATTTCCAGCCTGCACGAGGAGAATGATTTAGTCAGGTCAGCTATTAAGGAACAGCTAATCAACGAGGTTCTTCTGCATCCTTCAGAGAGAGCTTTGGCTGTGGCAAACGCTTAGTACAAATGAGGAATTTTTAGTTTTGTTTTCTTTGGAGCTTTGGGGTGGGTTTTTTGCATTCCCAAAAGAAAGGGCAGACCTGGGCACCTACAAGCAGTAGTTGCTGGGTAGTGTCAAGCTTGGGAAATACTGTAGAGGGGTATGGGATTATGAGAGATCTATAAATTCAATCCACCGAAGTGGTGAAGCATTCAGAGCTTCTGAAAGTTGTGCAAATTTACGTTGTAAAATTTAGTAACGACAGGTTTTTTTATATCCAGATAGGATAAGAGCTTACTGAAAAATGCCATCATCTTTTTCGGTACCCTTCAGATTGGTGGGTTTCTGTTTTGCTCTCCTCTCCCCACTTCCCAACCTGTTGTTATCCTGTGCCAAAGTGTTCCTCACCCGGGAAATTTAATTAAAAATCCCCCAATCCTGACACATTTGGAGTAAATGCTGAAGTCACCAGTTACTGATTGGTGGGGTTTGCCTGTGTTTTAAGCACTGAGCACCAGGGCAAACTTCTGTGCCACAAGCAGATGGCTCAGGCATTTGGGAAGCACCGAACAGCGATGGCCAACCGGCCACTTCGAGGGAGGCTGGGAAAGGGGCAGCGTTTCCCAAGTCTCCCTGAAACACCCGGCAGAGAAAGAGCAAATTCAGAGCTACCTTCCTTGTAAATGAAATTTTATGAAGCCGTGATTGCCATCTATGTCACACTGTAAAGACGGTTGGAAACCGTGCTGCTGCTCATTTCGTTCAGTTTATTGTCACACCGTATGGGATTTAAATGAGACCTAATAGAGCAGTAATTGGATTTGCAGTGCCCGTGTGACACAAAGGAGGATTCATGGTACTGTGCTTGGTGTGTTCTGGAGAGCGAATGCAAAAAATGAAATCTCATGTAATAAAGAACTGGCAACAAATGGGTTTTAAAAATTGAAGCTGAAGAATTTTGTTCTGTGCTTTGCCAAAGTTTTTCTGACAGCCTTCTTGATTGCGTGGTCCAATTGGAAGCTGTTTGAAATGAACTCTGTATTTTTTCATTGTGAGAAAATACAGGAAGTTATATTATTACCAAGTTTAGTTAAAATTATTGTGTCTGATACCCTGATGCTTTAACAGCAGAAAAACGTGGGGGGTTACTGATCTGATTTTAGTCCAAACTGGTATCATCCAAAATTGCTGACTTGCAAAGGGATCTCTCTGCCTGCCTCTAAAAATGATTTTGAGATTCAATGCCTGAAGTGGGTGAAGATAGTAGCTGGTTGTCACTGGCACTGCTTTTAGTCAAGGCTATCTTGAGTTCTGAAGTGCAACCCTGCATTTGCATACTGCCCATTTCTTTGAATGTCTTTTTGAATTAGGTTTGTGCTCTAGAACTTACGCAATCTTAACCAAAAGATCTTCTTATTTTCAGACTTTTTTGAATACTCCTAATGATTTGAGTTCAGGGAAAAAAACAACAACAACAACACAGCAACCCAACAGCAATTAAAAAAACCCCCACGTCTAACTGTGTTAGTCTTGGTGTAAGCAGCACAGCCTGGAATGTGCAATCCTAAATACAGGCCCACTCATAATGAATATTTTACACTCTCCTGAATTTGACATCGTGTTGGTAGCAGAAGCACTTGCAGTATATCTTTATCAGTGACCTTGATGACGGGACAGAGCGTCTTCTTGGCAAGTGTGCTGATGACTTGAAACTGGGAGGATTGGCTGATTCACCTGAAGGCTGTGTGGCCATTCAGCAAGATTTGGACAGACTGGAGAGCTGGGCAAAGAGGAACGTCATAATGTTTAACGAGACCAAGTACAGAGTCCTGTACCTGGGAAGGAACAATAAAATTCACCAGTACAGGTTAGGAAGCGTTATGATAGAGAATTGCTCCATGGAAAAAGGACCTTGGAGTCCTGATAGAAAGCAAGCTATCCATAGAACGACAATGTGCCTTTGTGGCCAAGAAGGCCAGTGGTATCCTTGGGTGCATTAAGAAGACTGTGTCCAGCAGATCTTGGGAGGTTGTCCTCCCCTTCTACTCTGCCCTAGTGAGACCTCACCTTGAATATTGTGTTCAGTTCTGGGCTCCCCAGTTCCAGAGGGCAGAGATCTACTTGAGATAATTCAATGAGGGCTACAAGGATGATTAAGGGGCTGGAACACCTACCTTATGAAGAAAGGCTGAGAGACCTGGGGCTTTTTAGTCTGGAGACAAGAAGACTGAGAGGAGATCTAATTAATGTCTGTAAATACATAAGGGCTGGGCATCAGGAAGGCAGGGACAACCTTTTTTCACTTCTGCATTGTGATAGAACTGGGGGCAAGGGATTCAAGCTAGAGTAAAGGAAGTTCCACCTCAACATGAGGAAGAACTTCTTTATTGTAAGGGTTGTAGAGCATTGGAATTGACTCCCCAGAGAGGTCGTGGAGTCTCCTTCTCTGAAGACTTTCAAGCCCTCTCTGGATGTATTTCTGCATGATCTGCTCTAGTTTGGGTCCTGCTCTGGTGGGGAGTTTGACTTGATGATCTTTGGAGGTCCCTTCCAACCCCTATCATTCTGTGACTCTGTGATTCTGTGACGTGAAGGTCTTCAGGGGAAACATGACTAAGTATTCAGGTTATGTTCCCAACTGAAAAAGGTTGTTAACTGTGGATAAAAGAAACAGTAAAATACTTATTTAGGTCTTATTTAGTCAAGTATATATGTTCAGCAAAATTTATATTTTTAATTCTCCTCAATCTTACCCTATATGTTTCCATTTATAGTTCTAAGAATATCATAATAAAGTACAAAATTTAAAAGTGAGTATATACTGTTACTTCACTTAAACTTGACATTACTTCATTCTCCTTTGTGGGTAGCTTATGCTACATAGTACTTGCCTAATTCCCTTCATGTCAGAAATTCTCACTTTAAAAAGCTAGTATAACAGAGAGGTTGCATATTAGGTCACCTTTCATCTTATTCACAATTGTGTAGAACAGTCACTTTCTGATTAAACCATTGTGGAATAATGACTGGAGGTGATTTAAAAATTTAAATCATACTAAAGGTGCAGCATTGTTCACACATTAAGGAAAAGTATAACACCAGAGAAACTCTCAGGTAGAGCACAACTGGTATGCAAGGAATCAATTTCAGAACAGTTCCCTAAGCAACACTGCCTGCAAGCATCACTGGAGATGCAGTGGATTGGAGATTCCATGGCCAGGCCCTTTGAAATCATGGCAGAGATAGGAACTTGTTGGTACTACAGGACTGATAAGCTGCCTGCTTGTGACTCTGAGCCAACAGTCTGTCAGTTTTTGACAAAGTACTGTCCTTGTGTGAACCTTGCTCAATATAATGTCAGTATAATACCAAAACACACCACCAGCCCAGAGGCTGCCCGCCTCCAAGGTGCAACCACCCCTCACTGAACTTGCGCAGTGAATTTTCTTCAACTATATCTTTAAAAGCGGAGCAAGTGAAATTTACACTAATCATAATAAAGATATTGATGACGAGAGTCACTCAAGCTCCACCTTGAAGGTGAAAATTAGTATAAAAATGGTTTTAGTATGGGGAGATGTCAGGGAAGACATCATTGTGGACAAGTCAGGGTGGATGCTATTGCTGACCACCTCTGACTCCTGGGATCAGTCGATGGACTGAGCCTTGCTTCCCCCCATAGCGATGCCTTTGGGTAAGATCCGGACTTTTCAAGTATTTCCCTGGGAAACTTCGAAATTTTACTGAGCTGCTCTTTAATCCAATGCATTTTGTATATCTGCACGTGCTTTGCAGACAGTGAATTTATCACTGTCAATCCACAACAACCTGTAGTTCCTTTGCTTTCAATAAACTGCACTGTTCACATTGCCACTTGCAAGAGTCTCTCATTGGGTGCCGTCAGCTCCTTACTAGCTGCATGAAGCCATGGAGCACGACTAGCAGAGTGCTGTTAGTAAATACAGAGCTGGGAGAGTTCAGATACACTGAATGTGACCAGACTAATAGTGCCAAATTGGACATCACTCAGAATCTAAGACTAGCCACCCCCAGCCCTCTGATATCTGAGGACCAGCTGAAACACAAGGGGGTTTATTTTCTGCCAAATTGCTTTACCCTTTCATGCGACAACATCTACAAGTTTTGCAGCAATTGGTCATAAAAATTTATGCCACAAATTCTATTTTATATGTCTTTTAAAGGTGGAAGCAAAGAGAAGACCCAGTGATATTTCATCAGCCCATCTCCCACTGGTTTGATTGCTTGAGAACTGCTGCCTCAGTTGTTCATAAAGAAGAAGGCACACAGTGCTCTAGTGGGAACCTAGCTGCAGGTAAAAAAAAAAAGTAGTTTTCAATGGTGACCTCTGTAAGTTTTCTCTGTCATTTTTACAAAGCTGTTTTTGCCAAATCACACACAAATGCTCAAATTATTAATTCCATGACACATATTTCTTTTGAGAAAAATATATTTAAAAGGACTATATTCTGTTGCTGTTATTCTATATTCTTTTCAGTTTCTGATAGAGAATTATAAAAGAATAAAGAAGGCTGTTAAAGAGATGATGATTCCTTTGCCCAAAAATTGGTAACAGAATGTGACGCCTTGCCACTGTCCATTGCATTGGATAATTCTTGGCCTATACCTCATCAAGTGACTCCTGTGGCTGCAGGATAAACAAATCTCTGTCTATATACACCTGAGGCCAGCTGATGTAATGCCCAAATACCAAAACTTGTGACAATGTATTGCAATCATTTAGTCCTGAGGCATGTAATCCATTCCTGTGATAGGTGCCAAACAAATTTAAAATACTGCAGAGAATTTTTTCTAGCTCTAGTGAAGTGAGTTTATGTAACACGTTGAACATTTTTGCCACATGTTTTTGTCTTTATTATTGGTAATAATGCAAAGAAAAAAATGTAGGGTTTATAGATTGAGCATTTAATTAATAGGGAGATGTTTAACTGTGGAGCTGGTTAAATTATAGGATGTACTGGAGGGTGAATAGGTGATACACTAATGTAATGATTAGGAGTCCTGTGGAAAAAAAAATAAATTTTGAGGCCAGAGACAGAGAAGACAGATTGAGGAAGAAAATTGTTTGTGTGCCAGAAAATTGATTGGTAAGTCTAGAATAGACAGGAAGAATTACTGGCAAATTAACCAAAGGAAGGAGAGAGGTGATGGAGAAGATAGATTGAAAGAGAGGAGGACTCTTGAGTTTTTGGATCTCCAGGTTACTGACAATAACTTTGATAGATGGTGGAATGATGGTGTCATGACCTAAAGGATTATCCAGCCTGTGGGTGTGTAGAGATTGTGACTGTAGGTTTGTAGGATTCCATTAATACACAAAGACAGGGAGGCTTTAATCTGTAAATTTCTCCACTTCATTACAGATTAACTCAAATGCCTCAAAAATTACTGCTAGTAAGAAAACTAACACTAAAATAGCCACTAGCAAGTATACTTATTATTAATAAAGTATACATATAAGGCTATTATAAATTACTATCAGCAATCAATAATAGAGCACCAGTCAGTAGTATGGCAGCAATAAATAATAGCAGCAACTAGTCATATAGTAACAATCAGTATAACAGCAACAGCCACTTAAGTATATGCTAGTACAGGTTACTACAGACACACCATTAGTGAACAACCTTATCAACATTATGACACCAGAAATGATAAATTACTTATGTGGAGATATAGAATATCAATATCAAGTGAATGACACATATTTCAGGCGGCCAAACCATACCAAAGAAGAGGACAGACTGATCCCGGAGGGGGACTCAACTGTCCCAGAGGTGGGAAGAGAAACCTATAAAAAGTGGATCCAAAGGAGGACCAATAAGATAACAGATTGCCATCTGAAAAACTGTCATGTCACAGAGCCTAGAGTTAACCAGGTATCCCTGTGAAGAGTCCAAGGTCTCTTAGAAAGTTTGTATGGTGTTCAATCTGCTTAGGAAAAGAAAGGTACATGAAGCATGGGATGGTCTCAGAGATTGAGGCTCTATTTTGGATAAAAAATAAGTCCCTTTTATATTATAGAGATAAGAGGGGATAGGACACCACAGTTTTGAATTGCCACTATTTGCTACTAAACTTTAATTTTCATCTGTAACAACCAATGATGATGATGTTCTGTTCTTTCAGACCCATGAACTTCAAAGAGTCCATCTGCACTTTCCAAAGATGTTTCTGGCTTTTCGAGCCAGACTAGTCTTTAGGGCTCATTCCTAGACTCACAGCTCTCTGTCTGAGAGGCAATTTCTCTGTCATCATTTTTCAGTACACATTTTCTTCTTTTCACTAAATTTCCTCTTCTACACAGGCCACCTTTATGATTGCTCACATCAGATAATAACTGCGGAAGAACATCACAGACAAACACACACAGACCAATATGATCAGGTGAATGCCACTTTATTATAACACAAGTGTTGCTTATATACTTTCTAGCCTTATACATAGATAAGTTGTCTACTTGTTATTTGTTAGATAGCTCAGCACACATACTAAACTAATAAATCATTGGCTAATTCTACACCGCGTCCATCACCACCCCTCATTCTAATTATCTTCTACTTCCTTCTTCTTTATCTTCGTGTTTCACTGCTCTGAGCTTCCTCCCTTGCCGTTCCCAAGCATACACCAAGGACGAAGTCCGCAGCCCAATCTGTTCCCACAGTCCTTGGTTCACTTTCCCACTGGCCTAGTTTGCCTCTGTCATAAAGGCTGGATTGCTCACATGTCCATTCTCTGCTAAAAAGTTCTCCACAAGTAATAGGTCTGGGAGCTCTATTCGGCCCTCGGGCAAACAGAATTTTTGTGTTCATTGCACCACCCTCTTGTCCTTGCTAATGCCCTGACACACCTTCTTATTACTCTTCACACTTAGCATGGAAACATAAAATGGGCAGCAGTTCCATCTGCAAGCATCTAGAGCAATTTGGAAATAATAAGGGCAGCATGAGGAAGAGGCATTAGAAAGAAGGATCTTCTTAGCCCACTGTCCCTTTACTATTTAGCATCTTTTCTGCACTCCCTCTGCTAAGATGTCAAACATGAAAGATGAAGAGAGATTCTGCAAAAAGTGGGAAGAGAAGTCTACGGAGAGTGAAAACACAATGCATTGTCTCTCTCACTATTGGGTACAAAACAGTAAAGGAAAGAAATGAAAACATGCCACAGGGTCCCAACTCTTGTCAGCTTTGCCCCAGGACAAAGAAATTAAATGTAATTTTGTTAGAGGCTCATTAATCTGGGAAAAAAATTTGGTTAGAATGAAGAGCTGAAAAGAGGAAAGAATATGAAGAAAAGACAGTCCAGGCAAGACTAATAAATACTAAGTTATACACACAGTTTAGCTCAAAACCCCTTTATAAGATGAGCTAGAAAAAAAAAAAGCTATATACTGCCAGTGAAAAAATGAAACCCCCTTTGATTCAGACACCACTGTGCTTTTCAGTATTCTTTCATTGTGACTAGAGTTGACCAAAAGTTTTTAAGTAGACATGTTTGTCTTGTTGACACAATAGCTGTCTCAATGATACATCTGAATGAAGTAATAAAAAATTCAGATTCAGCACTGAATTTTTGTTATGTGACAGACATCACCCTGTCATGGATTTGCAAAATAGCCTGTGAACTTAAAGAAGTTGGATTCTGGACCCAGTGAAGTCATAGGTCCAGCCTCAACATCAAGCCCAATTTACAAAACCTATCTTGGTGTATGTACCATATTGCTTATGATTGCTGTATAGAAGAAAAAAGTTAAGAAATACATTAATAGTTAATATCAAATATACTTGAAAAATGTTATCTTACTTCACAAATAGAAAACGTGAAATCTGATTAATAAATCATTTGTTATGAATAATTCACTGAGTTCTAATTTAGAGTCAGCTGGCTTTTCCTATACAAATGAAGAGAGAACAGTAGTCAGTGATTTGTAATTTAAAGCTTTTTTTTAAAGTTTGATATTATTTCTCACTGTCTTTTTTTGTCCTCTGTCTCCTCACAGTTGTTTTCATTAGCAGACACTATGCAATATTCCCTCTGGCCGTGAGCACAGAAATGTATTATTTCATACATACAATTATACAATGCCTTGGGTTGATAGGGACCTCTAAAAGTCATCTAGTCCAACCCTCCTGCAGTAAGCAGGGACATCCTCAACTTGATCAGGTTGCTTATCAAGCCTGACCTTGAATGTCTCCAGGGATGGGGCTTCCACCACTTCCCTGGACAACATATTCCAGTGTTCCACTACCCTCACAGTAAAGAACTTCATCCTAATGTCCAATCACCTCTTCTCTAGTTTAAAACCATTGCCCCTTTTCCTATGACTACAGGTCCTTGTAAACAGTCCATCTCCAGCTTCCTTGTACCTTTAGGTACTGGAAGGCTGCTTTAAGTCTACCCAGAGCCTTCTCTTCTCCAGGATGAACAACCCCAACTCCCTCAACCTGTCCTCAACAGAGTTTGATCAAGTCTTCCTAGTGTGGGTAGAGAAAAGGTACAAAGCACCATCTTTTGCCTTCAGATAGGCAAGCATGAATGCTGAGCATGAATCAGATGAACTTTTAAATGAACTTTATCCACTCGGATTCCCTAGTCACAAAAAAACCCAACGCAAAATCTTCTTATAGCAAGATGAAAACTCTTTTATTAAAAAAAGCAGACTGCACACTGAAGTAGGGTTGAGATTGTCTTACCTTTTAAGAATGTTAACAAGAATTCAGATGTTCACATTTCCTCTGACCTCTGGATAAACAAAATGAACAATCTGTCCAGCTGCTCTGCACTACATTTTTCGAGTGTTAAAACAAAGGAACTAAGGTGCACTTGATGTATGAAAATGATGAATAACTAGAGAATGCATCTGGCAAATGCAATGCAAAGGTTGAAGTCAAGTTCACCAAAGAAGTAGTTGCATTTTGGAGGAGTCAAATAATTACATCTTTCTCTGTTTCTTTGTTGTGTATATATATAACATCCAAAATAGATTATATACAAAAATGTTGAGATTTCGAGGTCAACCACTCAAGAGTTGTGTCATTCCTGAAAAAGAATCCTCATAACCTTAAAAAAGCCACCTTGTGAGAATGCTTTATGTCATAGCTTGCAGTTAAAATTACTCTTTTAACAGGAAGCTTCTCATTCTTGAGTGAATCTGCCAATAACAGGAGATACTATTTTGTGCTACAGGAGTGTGGAGACACACATAGGTTATTGATTCTGTTCCAGCCTCCAGAGAGGAAGGCCCACAGAGTCAAAGCCCTTCTGCTTTTTCTGCCTTTTTTTCTTTCTTTCCCCTCTGTTTTCTCTTTCCTCTCCCATCTTAACTGTTTATACATTTGTTGCCTTTGATCCCAACTGTGCTGTTAATCAATTTTGCTCCTGACTTTTTTCCCCAGGGCTTCCTGTCTCTTTTCTCTTCCTTCTTTTCTATTTTTGTTTACCTTCTCACTGCTTTTGACCTGAATTCCCTTTCTGCTGCTGTCTTAATGTCTGTCTCACACACATCACCCTTTCTCTCTCTGCCTTTATCTTTACTGCTGTATGATACTTTACCTAGTTATTGTGTTGTTCTGGGGGTCAAATTATCACTGTATAGTACAGTTCCTGCTCTGCTGAAAACCAAAAAATGTACTATATGTCTCTCTACAGTTTGTGTCCATGAAGGTGATGAAAGTGTAAAGAAATGTTGGTGTGCATCAGGGTCATTGACGTCAATGCAGGAACCTCTACCCATTCAAGCCCTCTACCCATTGCATGAATCTGTGAGTATTGTTTGTTATGAAAGGAGTCCTTACATATGTTATGGACGGGAAGACACACTTCTTGTGCAGAACCATGCCACAATGTGGTAAAAGGAATCAGGTAGGTGACTTTTCTTTAGGTGTCAGAGTCTTCCTTATTGGTAAAGCAATCTCTGGTAACATCACTGCTCTCTGTAGTGAAACTTGCCCATCAGGTAGACTTAAAATTTTTAAGAAACACTAGTAGCTCCTGAGTTCTTGTCTCACAGTGAAATTTCTGATTTGCTTGTGTCATTATGTATCTTCCTTTATCCTGGGTATCTGGTCAGGCATTAGATTTTTGCTCACAGAGCTCTGAAAAAATTGTTGCTGGGTGACTTCAGTGGCTTTCTAATGCTAGCCTAGAATTTGCTGCTGCAAAATCTTGACCAGAGTCCATGTCTTAAACCCTTTTTCTCGAAAGGTAACTCATAGGAGTCTCAGTAGCTGGCTAGCGTTCCATTATAAGGTTGCCATGTCAAGTTTGCCTATACTGGCAGTGGCAAAAAGAGGCAAATTCATTTTAATGTTTGTCTTCCACCAGTAAAATTTCAAAACTGTGTGCAAAACTTCAGAGATAGCCATAGCTTTCTTTTCTGTTTACACATAATGAATTCATATTGTTGTGGTGGTTTTGTTTCAAAAGCTCCATAACTTGTATGGTTCTCATCACTAGGTTTTTACACCCATAGAGTATTCTGAAAGTCTTCACTGGCACTGTAGAAATCTAATCTTTTCCTTATTGACTCTTGTTGTCTTATATTGGCCTTGTCTAAAAAGGTGATTTTGTGATTGAATGTTTCAGAGCATGTTCACTGACCATCTCTGTGTTGTACCATTCTCAGATTACTGGTCTGGACAAGAGGTTTATCCTCCCAATTATCCTTTTTCATTCTTCCTTGCCTAGGTGAGTAAAGTTTGTGTTGTGTTGGATCTCTGTGTCCATATTTGTTGTATTAACTTGTTAGCACCTTCCTATATTAAATAACAATTGTGGTAGATCTGTATTATGGAATTCTTTTTTTTTTTTTTTTTTTTCCTAGAAGTGTTTATTGTGTCTGCTTATAAACAGGTACTGGTTTTCTTTCACAAGTACAATGGAAGTTAAGTGAACTTTACTGCCTTCTAGACAATTAAAGTTGGTAATATTTTCCTCTGAATTACCTTGGATATTACTGGAAGAAAATGTTCTTCAAAACAGATGTTGAAAGTCTGAAAATATAAACTTTGTTTTCCTGTTTCATTGCCCAGAACCCTGCTGATTCGTGGAGTCTAGAAAAATAATTGCACGGAACACCTCTTCAAGAATTTTCTACTCATTGGTAGTGGAAACACTTTTGCCTTTTCACACCTTTATTTAGAAATATTTTAACATATTTAGAAGCCAAAATTTCACTCTTTTTTCCTCATTGCTTGCTTCCTTTGCTTTCACTGAAGTGATCAACAAGTATAAAAGCCTTGTCTTCTGTTTCTACATGCTCTATAATTCCCAGAGAAGTGAATGTATACAGTTTCTCTTTTATCCACTTCCTTAAGGTCAGAAGAATTTTCACTGGGACAGAAAACTGGGCCTCTTTAGCTTTATTCTATACTTTATTGACAGCTTCCCTTTTTCTGAGGGCAATTACTCTTTGAACTTGTCCACAGCTGAGGAATCAGTTCTACCAGTGAGAACAAGCCCTTGTAAAAACTGTGGACATGACACGTTTTGAATTCAGTAATTGGTACTTTTTCCTCAGTACTGTTGTAAATTGAATACATGCTCTTCCTCAAGCATTTGACACAAAATTCCCTTTGGAAAGATAAGCCTTTGAGCCTTATGTTTCCCGCTGCCTAGTTTTGCTAGGTTTTTTTTCCGTACTAACTCACTGTTACAAACCAAACTGTATTCACCTGTACCAAACTTACTAGAATCCTCATTCTGCTTCAACGCTGTCTGCAGCTTTTCTGAAGAGTTTCTCTGAAATAATAACCCTCTTGTTGTCTGATTTGTCCATGCTGTGCATGCTCTGCTGGGGTTTGCAAAATGATGTATTTCTCTAGGTCTTTTATCTTTCTCCAAATACTGTATATTGTCTTGGCTGGCAATTCATGTGCAGATCCATATGCTGTCACTTTGTGAACTCTGATTCTGAGCACTGCATGGCTTTTGCTTCTTATGTATTTTCTTGTATTATCTGGATTCTCTAGGGTTGTTGTTTTCCTAAGTGATAGCCTGGAAGAGGTGACATTTTTGAATGGTTTATTCTGGATGGTTTGTGAAAATTTCTGTATTTTCTAGCAGCTACATTTGGGCTATTTTGTCTTATATCCAAACTAGATTTCTGTTTCTTATCTGGGACTTAGACTATAAAATTGCAACACTCAGTCTTTGGCCTCAGATCATTCACAGTCTTCTGTGTTCTGTTGAGTTTCTTTCTCCATCAGACTGCAGTGCCCCCTAAGTATTGTTCAAGCTTTCTCTGATTGTCCCTACATTTCTGCATACCAACTCAAAGGAAGCCTTAATTCCCCCACAATTCCAGTCATGGTCTCCTTTCTTTCAACAGTTTATTTTCTTTTTGGTTTGAGCAATGTTAAGTGATCATTAAGAGTGAAAAGTGAGAGTATTTCTTGGTTTGGAAGTTTGTTCTAACTTTATTTACTGTGTGAAAGACTGCCCTGAATCCAAATATCTCCTGGTTTTATTAAAGGTACATCTTTTTCATTGTAGTCTTTCTTTTAGCCCTAATGTCTAGGGACATGTTGACTGTGGTGGAAGAGTCTATAGCAATTTCCTGGAAAGCTGGTTAAGTACCATCCTGGTAGGAAATACATTTTTGGGAGTCTTTGCAACATCATGGAAATATGAGAAGTTGGAACAGACCTGACAACAGGTTGTATATCATATCACAGAATGGCTTAGGCTGGAAGGGACCTTAGAGATCATCCAATCCAATCTCCTTGCCATGGGCAGGGATGCCTCTCAACTAGACTAGGTTGCTCAATGCCTCATCCAACCTGGCCTTGAACACCTTCAGGGAGGGGGCAACCACAGCTCCTCTGGGAAACCTATTCCAGAGTCTCACCATCCTCGTACTGAAGAACTTTTTCCTAAGATCCAATCTAAACCGATGTTCCCTCAGTATAAAACCACTTCCGCTCATCCTATTGCTGAACACTCTTGTGAAGAGTCCCTCTCCAGCCTTCCTGTAGGATCCCTTCAGATATTGGAAGGCAGTTATAACATCCCCCTGGAGTCCTCTCTTCTCCAGGCTGAACAACTCCAGCTCCCTCAGTCTATCCTTGTAGCAGAGGTGCTTCAGCCCTTGTATCATCTTTGTGGCCCTCCTCTGGACTCGTTCAAACAGATCTATGTCCCTCTTATGGTGGGGACACTACAACTGGATGCAGTATTTCAGGTGGGATCTCACAAGGGCAGAGTAAATGGGGAGAATCACCTCTCTTGATCTGCTGGCCACATTCCTCTTGATGCATCCTAGGAGACGGTTGGTATCTTGAGAACATTTACCTGCCTACCTGTATTAAAAAAATCTCAGAAATTTGACTTTCCAATGTGAATGACTTGACCAAATATGGCTGTTATTCATGTGAAAAACAAAATCCACTTTCCTGCACTTGTTTTTCTATTCTACTACTAATCTCACCGCATTTCAGGCCATTATATAAAATTAGATGATGGAAAATAATTCCTCAAACTTTTTAGAACACTTTGCACTTCACCAATAAAGCTCTTTCAAACCAACTGTATCTGCTATAGTTTATGTTTGCAGAAATTAATTTCTCTCACTGTTATATAGTCAGAAATGACAGAATAAATGCCATACAAATCCTACTGAAAATTATCTTAAAGAGAACAGAAATTAGGCAAAATTCATTCAGAAAGTGCAATTTTCAGAAGGATATGCCTGACAAAAATGTGGGCTAAGAGTTATTACAGAAAAATAGAATCATCGCAGATTTGTAAGAGCCTGATGAAATAACTAGCATAAATTTACTCCCTTTCTGACTGACCTAATAGTGGGCTATTATAAAATAAGATTTGTAATGAAAGATGGAAGAGGAGAAGAAAAATTGAAAGTACAAATACAGAGGTAAAAGGTTTGGGCAGGGAAATAGAGTATATTATTAGGTTATAGATTAACCCTGGTAGAAAATGGGTTCTCTCCTTTTGCCATTCAGTCCACTGATTAATGTTACAAATGAAGAAACCAAACTAGAACTCTTGTAGGAAGCTGTTCCTTATCTACAACTCCAAATCATTCTGGTTATGATTATAACATATATAATTATATAATCATTATGTAAGTAAATTGTTCATCATTAGCTGGAATCTGGTCTATGGCACTTCATCTGAAAATAGATATTACAGATGCCTTGTTTAACATCTCCAGTCCTGTTTACCATCTTTGTCAGCAACATGGACAGTGGCATTGAGTGCACTCTCAGCAACTTTGCTGATGATACCAAGCTGTGTGGGGTGGCTGACATGCTGGAGGGAAGGGATGCCATCCAGAGGGACCTGGACAGGTTGGAGAGATGGGCCCATGCCTACCTCATGAAGTTCAACAAGGCCAAATGCAAGGTCCTCCATCTGGGTCAGAGCAATCCCAAGCACCAATATAGGTTGGGTAGTGACTGGCTTGAGAGCAGCCCTGAAGAAAAGGACTTGGGAGTACTGGTGGATGAGAAGCTCAACATGAGCCATCAG
>WTSP01002039.1:8868-21626 GCA_025331215.1 Actenoides lindsayi
TTAGAAATTTTTTTTTTCTCTTTTTTTTTTTTTTTTTTGGCGTTGTTTGTCCCCCCCCCCCCCCCCTTTTATTTTGCTTCTACCATTACATTTCCTTTTTTTTTTTTTTTTTTCTCCAGAGTTTTTGCCCCTTCCCTTTTAAAGAGGGACAAAAATTTTTGCAGTTTGTGCCACCTTCTGACCACAGGGGAGAATTTTTGAGAAGGTTCATAACTATAGCTCAAGTTAGCAGGTGGTAAGTCCATCTACCTTGGATAACTCCATTTTCTTATGTTATTGACATGTTTTGTCAAATCATGCAGCACAAACGAATCTTTTCTACCTGGTATCAGTACATGATAGTACAAGAGTGATAGAGTATGCACAACTGTGCAACACTTGGTTACGTTATTGCTTGCTTCTGTGTTCATGCTCTCATTTTTTGTCTGATCTAACTCTCAGTTGAAGGTAATGTTTAAATATGAGCAGCTTCCAGGCCCTATTTCATCTCAAGCCTATCTGGCATTGCACTGAAGCTTCAAGATTTTCCAGGCAAGTCTAGAGGGACTTCATTCCCTCAGTTTCACTACCTGGTAGACAGCTGGTTGCAATTCCATTTCAAAATCAATGTTAAAGATGCACGGACTTTCTGAGCATAACGTGTATGACTTTTCTAGCATTCAGTAGCTTTGTGTCTCTAACTTCTACATCCATGAGTCGAATATATGAGAACACTAGTGATGGCATTAATTTGTTCTTGCGTGTGTAACTGATACTTATGATTTAGTGCTTGAAAGCTATTACCTCCTGTTCCTGCCCACTTGGCCTTTTAGGACATGAATTTTATTTAATTTGAATTTCATATATGATACAGTACCAGATATGAAATTCAAATTAAATACAGTATCATATATGAAAGGCAAACCAATTCAGTTTTGGAGATTTTTTAATTACAATAATTGTCAGCAATAAATTTATTATGTTAATTTCTAAAGTGTCGTATATGGTCATTACCGTAATAATAGAAAAGGAAGAACAAAAGAAGACCTCAGAGTAGGTTTCTCCCCAACTTTGAACATAAATTATTTTTTATATATATATAGTTCTGAAATAATGGGTTTTTAAAAATGACAAAGTAAATTATGAAAGCTATTCATAATATTCACAAAGATGCAAACAAAATGGAAGACACAATTATATAAAATTTACAATTTTACAGTAATACCTATAATACTAGAACTTATAGATGGTATCCAAAAGGAGGTTCTTTAGACTATGTTCCCAAGTCCTAGCTGATGTGTCTGTAGTGTAATTTTCAAAGGCCAATGAAAATGACATTTTTAAATTCAATGTTCTAGCAAATTTTGAGAAACTAGGCTACTTATACTGTACAAAAGTGTTAAGAAGTCATTTAACCTTACCTCCCATCAACAGTATACAGCCATTTCTTGTTTTGAACAGAATAACAGGGCAAAAACACTGCACAGAAGTCTACTGTACATTCTGTGATCTACCAAACTGAATTCCTATGGTAGAAAAATAAGCAAGATCGACTAATCTTTTTTTTATTATTATTTATTTTATTTATTTTATTTATTTATTTATTTATTTTCCCCCCTGTCACAGGGGATAAATGGTTTGAAGAACCAATTGTCAATAAGGCAATTTTTGTCTCAAACCAATATACATAGCATCTAAATATCCAGTAGGAGAACATTTTTGTTACACATTTTGGAAGCCTTCATTACATGTAAGAACTGGAGATAAAGAGCTCATTCCAGGTTCCAAAACCATAAATCTATCCTCCATGTGCTCATGTAGCTTCCACTGATTTGAAAAAGATAAAAATAATTTGTCATTTGATGCCTTAGCCTTGTTTAAACCAAGTCAGAGAACAGTAATTTGGAAGGTAGTTTGGAGAAAAAGATCCACTCCCACGCTGGATACCTGCTGAAGAAACATATAAATTTGTGATCAGGAATAGAATTAACTATTCTTTGTGTTTAAAAAAAAATCTTAAGCATAGGATTTGGAGTAAGGATGAAAAGTAACAGGCATTATCACTCCCCCAATGTAATCACTCAAACTGTGGGTAGATCCACTAGGATAGGACAACTGACTATTACTTACATTCCTGATCATAAAACTTGTGCCTTAGAGGCTCTCAGTACATAGAACAATGCATTCAAAAGTTTCTTTCTTGACCTCTCTTTCATTTGCTTCATAGATATAACACTCTAAATTCTTTTGTTTCTCTCTGGATAGGAAATTTTGGAATATTTATTTCTGAGAAAAATCTGTTAAGAGTATCATGTCTTGAAACTGTGACAGATAAAAGGATTGACTTGGATGAGAAGGGATAAGTAGGTCTCATTGTTTGCTCAGTCTTTGGTCCCTTTATTGACTTATTTAACAAAATTATCAAGGAACAAACAGTTTCCATTATGTGCACAATCCCTTGGTAACTACACTAATCACAAATTCAAGTTTAAAACTATCATCTGTCCTAATCTATATTAAATCTGAATCTTTTACCTGTTTTTTTCAGCTGTTCTAAACTGAATAATAACTGGACACAAATGCCACGTAGCCTATTCCCTCAGGTTTTGTAAGTTATTTTTGTATTTTGTTCCTATACCCAACAGAAAATTCACCGAGACATAATAGTGAATAGACCAACAATTTTGTGAATACTGAATGAAAGAAAATTCAGTGTGTGTAAGGAGTATTTCTCTTTTTAGAATAAATTAAATAGTAAAAAACAGTCTTAACCTTTGCGTAGTAACTAAATGCAATAGCGTCCCATTTCTAATGTTTGTGTTATCTAAGGAAAACATGGAGAGGAGTTATTTAGAAAGCCTCATTAGAAGTGATTTATTTACCAACCCACAAAAGTATAAATACCTTACCTGTAAATCTCAGCTGTACAAAGACTATTAGCTAAAAGTGTGCGCTTAGATGTAACATAAGTCGAGGTAACAACAGACAAGAAGGCTGAGGTACTTAACAACTTTTTTGCCTCAGTCTTCACTGGCAACCTCTCTCCTCACACCTCCTGCGTCAATGGACTGCAAGATGGGGACCAGGGGGGCAAAGTCCCTCCCACTGTAAGAGAAGATCATGTTCATGACCACTTGAGGAACCTGAACGTACCTAAATCTGTGGAACCTGATGAGATATAGAATCACAGAATGACAGCATGTCTTTGGTTGAAAGAGACCTTCAAGATCATCTAGTCTAACCTTTGACCTAACACTGCAAGCTCACCACTAAACCATGTCCCTGAGCACAGGTCCACGCGCCATTTAAGTGCCTCCAGGGATGGTGACTCTACCACTGCCCTGGGCAGACCATTCCAATGTTAGATAACCCTTTTGGTGAAGAAATTTTTCCTAATATCCAGCCTCAACTTCTCCTGGTGCAGCTTGTCTCCATTCCCTCTGGTCCCATCACACGTCACCAGAGAGGACACTGTCCTTCTCCTCACTCCAACCTCCTTTCAGGTAGTTGTACAGAGTGATAAGGTCTCCCTTCAGCCTCCTCTTCTCCAGACTAAATAGCCCCAGCTCCCTCAGCCGCTTCTTATAGGACTTGTGCCCCAGGCCCTTCACAAGCCTCATTGCCCTTTTCTGGACAAACTCCAGCACTTATATGTCCTTCTTATAGTGAGGGGCCCAGAACTGAATGCAATATTCAAGGTGTGGCCTCACCAGTGCTGAGTATAGGGGGACTATCACTTCCCCTTTCTTTCTGGCCACAGTCTTTCTAATACAAGACAGGATGCCGTTGGCCTTCTTGGCCACCTGCACGCACTGCTGACTCATATTTAGTTGACTATCGATCAATACCCCCAGGTCCTTTTCCAACTTGCAGCTTTCCAACCACACATCCCCAGGTCTGTAACTAACCATGGGGTTGTTATGACCCAAATGCAGGACCTGGCACTTGGCCTTGTTGAACCCCTTGCAATTAACCTTGGCCTACTGATCTAACCTGTCCGGCTCCCACTTCCCTAACCTCTAGCAGATCAACACACCCACCTAGCTTGGTGACATCTGCAAATTTACTGAGGGTACACTCAACCCTTCATCCAGATCATTAGTAAAGATATTAAAGAAAACAGGCTGAATCCCAGGGAACACCACTTGTGACTGGACACCAGCCAGATTTAGCTCCGTTCACTACCACTCTTTTGGCCTGGCCATCCAGGCAGTATTTTATCCAGTGCAGAGCATACTTATCCAAGCCTTGTCCCATAGGTTTCTGAAGGAGAATGCTGTGGGAAACAGTGTCAAAAGCTTTACTAAAGTCCAGGTAGACCATGTCCACAGCTCTTCCCTCATCCACTAGGTGGGTCGCATTCTTGTAGAAGGAGATCAGATTAGTCAGGCAGGACCTGCCTTTCGTAAAACCATGCTAACTCAGCCTGATCACCTGGTTGTCTTGTATGTGCCATGTGATGGCACTCAAGATGACTCGCTCCATAACCTTCCCTGGCACTAAGGTCAGACTGACAGGTGTGTAGTTCCCAGGATCATCCTTTTGGACCTTCTTGTAGATGGATGTCACATTTGCTAGCTTCCAGTCAACTGGGACCTCCCTGGTTAGCCAGAACTGTTGATAAATAATGAAGAGTGACTTGGTGAACACTTCTGCTAGCACCTTTAGTACCCTTGGGTGGATCCCATCCGGTCCGATAGACTTGTGCACATCTATGTGGCACTGATCATTTCCTGCCAGATTATGGGGGCTGCATTCTGCTTCCCATCCCCCTCTTCCAATTCAGGGAGCTGGACCCTCAGTTAGCAACTGGCATTGCTGACAAAAACTGAGGCAACGTGGACACTCAGCAACTCAGCCTTTTCCTTGTCCTTGGTCACAAGGTTCCCTCCTGCATCCAGTAGAGGGTAGAGATTCTCCTTAGCTCTTCTTTTACTGTTAACATATTTATAGAAACATTTTTTATTATCTTTAATGATGCTGGCCAGATTAAGTTCCAGCTGAGCTTTAGGCTTTCTAATTTTCTCCCTACATAACCTTGGAACAGCCTTGTACTCTCCCTGAGTTGCATGCCCCTTCTTCCATAGCCGGTGGACTTTCCTTTTCTTCCTGAGTTCTGACCAAAGCTCTGTTTAGCCAGGCTGGTATTCTACTGCACTGGCTTGTTTTATGGTACACAGGGACAGCTAGTCCCTGTGCCTTGAGGATTTCCCTCTTGAGGAATGTCCAGCCTTCCAGGACTTCCAGGACTTTGTCCTTGAGGGTTACCTCCCAAGGGACATCATTGACCAATCTCCTAAACATGTCAAAGTCTGCCTTCTGGAAGTCCAAGGAGGTAGTTCTATTGACCTCGCTCCTTACTCCCCTAAGTATTGAAAACTCCACCGTCTCATCATCACTTTGCTCAAGACGGCAACGAACCTTCGTGTCTCCCACTACTCCTCCTCTGTTCACAAACACCAGGTCTAGTAGAGAGCCTTCCCTAGTTGTCTCAGTCACCAGTTGTGTTAGGAAGTTATCTTCCACACAGTTCAAGAGTCTATGGGACTGCTTCTTGTCTGCTGTATTGTATTTCCAACAGACATCTGGTAAGTTGAAGTCCCACAAGAACAAGGGCTAGCAATTCGGAGACCTTACCCAGCCACCTGTAGAACACTTCATCAACGTCTTAATCCTGATTGGATGGTCTATAACAGATGCCTACCATGACATCTGCCCTGTTAGTGTTCCCCCTGATTCTTACCCATAAACATTCAACCTTATCATCACCATCATCATCATGCTCAAGACAGCTGAGACCTTTCCTAACATACAAGGCCACACCATCACCCTTCCTTCTGTGCCTATCCTTTCTGAAGAGCCTATAGCCATACAACACAGTTCTCCAGTTATGGGATTCATCCCACCATGTTTCTGTAAGGGCAATTACATCATAGTTTTCCTGCTGAATGATAGCTTCAAGCTCTTCCTGCTTAATGCCCATGCTACGTGCATTGGCATAGATGCATTTTAGTTGGTGCACATTTTTGCATGGGAAGGGTCTAGTCCATATTTGATCATTCTCAGACACTACTGTGAGTCCTAAATCATTGATAGCCCTTGTGTGTTCCCTATCACATGGCCCACTGTCCCCTATGACCCCTGAGATAGCAGTGGAGCTGGCACATTGTCCCACAGATGTCCCAGGCTTGTCTCCAGTGAGCTTGGTTTTTCCCTTTTTCCCCTTTGAATCTAGTTTAAAGCTCTGTCAAAGAGCCCTGCCAACTCCTGTGATAAAATCCTTCTCCCCCTTCGGGACAGATATACCCCATCTGCTGCCAGCAGGCCAGAGTCCTGAGGGAATTGGCTGGTGTAGTTACCAAGACACTCTCCATGATATTTGAAAAGTTCTGGCAGTCAGGTGAAGTCCCTGGTGACTGCAAGAAGGGAAACATTGCACCGGTTTAAAAAAAGGGTAGAAAGGAGGACCCCAGGAACTACTAACCTGTCAGTCTGGGAAGATCATGGAGCAGATTCTCTTAGAAGCTCTGTTAAAGCATAGGGAGGACAGGGAGGTGATCAGAGACAGCCAGCATGGCTTCACCAAGGGCAAGTCCTGCATGGCTAGGCTAGTGGCACTCTATGATGGAGTGACTGCATCAGTGGACAAGGGAAGAGCCATGTCTCTCTGGACTGCTGTAAAGCCTTGGACTTGGTCTTCCACAACATCCTTCTTTCTAAACTGGAGCGATATGGATTTTATGGGTGGACTATTCAGTGAATAACAAATTGATTGGATGATCATATCCAGAGGGTAGTGGTCAATGACTTAATGTCCAGATGGAGATTGGTGACCAGTGGTGTCCTGCAGGGGTCCATACTGGGACCAGTACTGTTTAATATCTTCATAATGACAGTGGGATCGAGTGCACCCTCATCAAGTCTGAAGATGACATGCCAGAAAGATGGGATGTCATCCAGAGGGGTCTAGACAAGCTTGAGCAGTGGGCCTGTGTGAACCTCATGAGGTTTAACAAAGCCAAGTACAAGGTCCTGCACCTGGATCAGGGCAATCCCCTGTATCAGTACAGGCTGAGAGATTAAGTGATTGAGAGAAGCCCTGCAGAGAAGGACTTTGGGATACTGATGGATGAAAAGCTGGACATGAGCTAGCAATGTGAACTCATAGCCCAGAAGGCCAAGTGTACACTGAGCTGCATCAGAAGAAGCATGTCCAGCAAGCTGAGGGAGGGTATTCTGCTGCTCTGCTCCACTCTGTCAAGATCCTACCTGAAGTACTGTGTCCAGCTCTAGAGTCATCAGCACAAGAAGGACATGAATCTGTTAGAGCAGGTCCAGAGGAGGGACACAAAAATGATCAGGCAGGAGCACCTCCCCTCTGAGAACACACTGAAAGCATTGGGGTTGTTCAGCCTGGAGAAGAGAAAGCTTTGAAGAGACCTTACTGAGGCCTTTTAGTACCTAAAGGGGGCCTATATGAGAAATGAGGACAATCTTTTTATCAGGGCCTGTTGCAACAGGACAAAAGGTAAAGGTTTTAAACTAAAAGAAGGTAGATTTAGGCTAGGTATAAGGAAGAAATTTTTTTATGATGGGGGTGATGAATTGCCCAGTTTGCCCAGAGATGTGGCAGATGCTCCATCCCTGGAAACATTCAAGTCAGGTTGGATAAGGCTCTGAGCAACTTGATCTATTTAAAGATGTCCCTGCGCACTGCAGGAGGGTTGGACTAGATGGCCTTTGAAGGTCTCTTCCAATCCAAACAATTTTATGATACTATGATTCTGTAAGTTTTTAAAAAGCTGCATTCTTAAATGAGTTACTTACATAAACGGGGTCCAACAGTAAACACTAGCTCATGATTCTTGGGCATTTTGTGTAGATAATAAGTCAGATGTGTAGTGTCTGAGCACCATATGTATTCTTCAGAAAAGAGAAGAGAGGGTTGAAAATACTGCCTTATTCTTGGGAAGCTATTTTAAATACATCGAGGAAATGCTAATATAAGTATTCTATCAGGAGTCTTTGAAGAATCACTAAAAGGTAGACTCATAAATAAAGGGGATAGAAAACTAACCAAGAAAATCTATTTTTTTTAATATCAGCTATAGAATTTTAAATGAGATAGTTTTGTCTCTATGTCTAGCTATACACTGGGCAGTTAGCGAAAAAGATGAATTTTGGCCTTTCCTTCACTATCTGAAATACAAAGCCTGCACATATAGTATATTTCTATATAAGCACTGTATATATGGTTTGGGGATGTATGCATATAATCCATCAGTTCTAAATGTACTCTACCTATTTAATGATCTTCACCACCATAAAGCAGCAATAGAAGTAAAGATGTCAGGAGGTTATCTTTCAGACCTGGAGCCCCACTGCCTGTATCCCCACTGCTGCCTCTGAATGGTGCTGCTGGCTTTGATACGGTTTACTCACTATGCAGGAGTGATCAGATGAGGCTCAGTGAGGTTCAAAGTACGTCAGCAACTGAAAATACTTTGAGCCCACTCCATCACTGCTCCTTCCTCCACTTAAACATGTAGTGTCACTCGTCAGCAGCTCTGAGCTGGGCTCATAATGAGGTGCCTTTTTTTGCCTAACTACAAAACCAGGTACCAGCTGCAAATCTTCACTGACAGTAAGTTCAAAATTACTTGCAGTTGAACCATCTGTGAGGGTTCACCTCTTAGAAGTCAACATTGCTGTCTTTCTATAGTGCATTTCTACAGTTCATTTACAGCATCTTGTAATTTTCGGATGCAAATTAAATACGTCACTCCTATACTGACAGATTGTCAGTGTAGTGCTTATTATTTAAAAATGTAGGCATTTTGTAGTACAATAATAATTCAAAAGGTACATATTTTTGGCAGTTGGTCATTTTCTAAAGATTTCAAATGTCAAATTTCAGGTTGACAAGTTAGAGCATGAGCAGAATTTGTAGATCTGCAATCACCTATCTAGTATGTGCTTCTTAGTTATCATTTTTCTATTTGAGAGATGTAAAAACTTGGATTTTTAATAGTATTTTAATGTAACAATCATGTTTCTAAAATATGTTGTCCTGATAAGTAGAATACAGCATAACAGAAATCTAAGGCAGAATCCTGCACAGGTTTTGTCAACAGAACTATTTGGATGGTCAAGGTAAGTGAGATCTGCTCTCTACTGCATGAAATGTCTTTCACTCTGATGTCATCATGATCAACTATGGAACATGACTAGTGAGGAAGAATGAAAAAGGCAAAGGAGAAATTAAACTAATATCTAAAAAACAAATTGTAAGAGTTGATTCTGAAACACTAGTGAAAGACTGCCTTGATAGAGACAAAATAATTTTTTTCCAGTGGTGTTTAGTGGAAAGCCTAGATTTTGGATTTGCCTAGCCAAGAAAGGTAGAGAAGATAATAATGGGGACAAGACATTGCGATTAGAAAAAGATAAATAATCAAACAATATGATTTGAAAATAATAATAGATCAGTTAGAAGAAAGGAACAACCAGAAAGAAAAGAGAATGGGGAAGTAATTATTTGAGGGGAGAAATACATAAAAAAGAGAACCAAGGAGACCTGAAAAACCACAGAAGAAAAGCTTTGTCGCATAGCAGAAGCCACCACTAAAAAGTGAAAAATGTATTATATAGGAAGGAGTAAAACTGCCTATAATAATATATTGGAATGAAATAAGAAATTAAATATACAGAGCCATAGAAATGATCCACATACGTGAGAAATCTACCGTTGTCTGAAGAACCACTTAGGTCAAAAAGAGTAAGAGGAAATAATGAAGTACAGGCAGCAGAAAGAGGGAGTCACTTAGTCCCTAAGAGCAAGAACTGCATTCTGCTTAATGTCCAGATTTCAGTCTGGACTCACATTGGGAAAAGGGAACACTGAATAATACAAGTTTGGGAAAATCAGAGTTTTTCTTTAAGGAGAAATAGGTAAAAGTCTGCACAATATTTCTGAGGAGGTTCCCTTTAATTAACAAATTTAGGAAGATCACAGAGCATGAAAGGAGAAAATATGTGAGAGATGTAAGTATGGAAGTAGATATCAGCCTGAAGTCATGTTCACAAGTGAGAGAACTGTTAGATTGCCAGGGAGAAATACATCTTTTCAAATACCCTCAGAAAACACTGGGAGGGAAGAATAGCCAGACTGGTTAGAGAAGAGAATTATTGATATGAAAATGGAGCATACATCAAAATGAGGAAGAAAAATAAATTAGACTGAATTTGCAATGGTTAGGCATCCCTAAGGAGTATCTGATGAGACTTACAGCTCTCCTAGCAGACCAAAATAGCCCTGGCAAGATGAATACCTGAATGAATTCAGTTGATACAACTGACAGCACAAGGCTACAGAATCCCCGAGACAGCATCTGGGTATGTCACAATAAAGTATTGCTATTTGCTGAGTACCAGTATGTCACAGTTCAAAAGTGCAAAGTCTTCCTTTATAACTTTGGATTGGATACTAAGCATTAAAGAGAATTATAGTTCTGAGAGGTTTCCTTGGCTTGTCACCCAACTCCAGCAAAAGGCAAGTGTGTGCAAAGCCACTGCCGCCTCCAGCAAGGCTGGTGAAGTGTCTAGAGACAGTGATCTTTCAGGTAACAAGTGACAGAACAAGAGAAAAATGGCCTCATGTTGTACCAGGGGAGCTTTAGATTGGACAATAGGAAAAATTTCTTCACAGAAAGGGCTATCAAGCACTGGAACAGGCTGCCCAGGGAAGTAGTTGAATCATCATCCCTGGAGGTATTTAAAAGATGTGGTGGACTTGGGAGTGTTAGGTTTGCACTTGGACTTGATGATCTTAAAGGTGGTCTTTTTCAAACTATCATAGTTCTGTGATTCTAAGGCAGTGTCAGGGCACTCCAGGCCTGGTGTGGAAAAGTGGGCACATATCAACCATCTGCAGGAAAGGTGAGACACTGTCCAGAGAGCCCGGAACAGCCTGCCTTTTGTACGGGCAAACACATACACACTGCTAGAAAATAATGTGCAGCTCACTGAAGGCTTGGGGAAAATGTGTTGTCTAGGGCTTGGGAGAATTCACACTGCCCTTCAGTAGCTGAACTGATGGCTGTATATAAGCAGTTAATTTTTATTATGGTAAGTGCATGCTCTGGGCAGTTCCTAAAGCTTTGAGAGTCTCATTAGTGTCTCCTCTCCTGTAAATTCTTTTAAACAATGTTATCCATGATACCTATGGAAAAATATATCAGCAAGTAAAAATTCTTAATAAAAAAACCCCAATAAATTCTAATTACCACCAGAAGTATATGCATGCAAAAATAAAAGCACCATTCTGGGACATGGGCTGCTGTGGGGTTTTAGGGCTCTGACATGCACATTTGAAGGCTATGAATGTCAATCGAGTCTTGAAATACTAAAAAATGAATACAGATGTTATGGAGAAAGTTGTGAATCAATAGATAACCCAAATATATGGTAGATACGAAAAAATAGTTGTGGACATATGCTTAAATATAATCATAACTTGATGACTGTATTGAAAGAAAATGTGTCAGAAATAAATAAAAAAGAGAATGTTCAGACAGAAGGATGTTGCACATTGGTAACGTGTGCATGGGTATAGGTGAGTGTGGGATTATTAATGGAGGAAAACAGGCATGCCTGTTTTCAGCATGACTGTGTGGGAATAAATTGGGCTGCGGACGACGACCTTGAGGTATGCTTGAGAACGGCAAAGGAGGAAACACAAAGCAGTGAAGCAAGAAGATAAAGAAGAAGAAAGTAGAAGATAAACAGGATGGGGGGTGGTGATGGAGGCAGTGTAGGATAGCCAATGATGTATTAGTTTAGGATGTGTGAACAGTGTGTGTTTAGAGTAGTTAACCAATAGCTGTTAGTGGCAGCACGTATACAGGAAGAGAAATGGTATATAACCCTGGCGGAAACGTGAATAAAGTACCCTCAACTTTGATCATATTGGTCCGTGTTGAGTTCATTCAGTTCCCGCAATAAACAAATTCATGAGCACTGTAAAGTTATAGCACCATATGCAAGTTGCAGCAAAATGACATACCTTGGAATAGAAACCATTATCCAAACTAAAATAAAGATGATAGTGCTGTCAATATTTTAAAACTACTTCACCTGTTGCGAATCTTCTCACTGACTGTACAATAAATTCTAGTCTGTAAGGATGGATCCACACCATAGAAATTGAAACTTAACATATTACAGCTTGAAAAACAAGGATTTTGATGCATTGCCAAAACAAATTATTTTGACTTGGTTTAAATATATGGAGACTCCTTCAAGTATTATCATGAATTAGTCATTATATGACCTGCAGGGTCATACATCACTGCCCTTCGCTGTCAGTATGAAAAATAGGGCTTTCTGTTTATTTAAAAGATTTAAATGCCATAATCCAGCTATTGAAAAATGAGTCAGGAAAAAAGAGTGTCCTCCCATTTTTGAAAAATGTATGTTTTATTGTAGCAAAAGAGATAGGAGGAGGAAGATATCATGTACACTCAGGGAAGCAAAGTGGTCTCTATTTACACAGGAAAAAGGCTAATAATAATGGGCAGGTCATTGAAGACAAAGTGACCAAAACCAAATATGGAGCTGATGACAACATGAGACAAAAATTAAGGTCTTAGTCTAGAGCAGACTCACCTTTGAATCCCAATAGATTCATAATTAATAAAGGCATGATGAAATGAGTCATGTTTCATGATAGACTGAGACTCCCCAGTCACAATGCATCTGTTATTAATTAAAAAAATCAC
>WTSP01002039.1:21726-81213 GCA_025331215.1 Actenoides lindsayi
CCACTCCTCCCTGCAGGTGCAGCCTTTCACTTTTCTGCACCCCTCAATGTGGTACACAAGATCCAGCAGTGGCCTTGTTTTGCACACCAATCCTTGGTAGTAACTCTAAACATGGGGTGTTATCACTGCTAGAAGCAGACACTGTCTATGAAAACAGGTTGCTAACTTCAGAAAGTGCAGTCAGCTAGAAAAACTGAGCTGAAAAGTAAAAACACTGAACAGGATTATTTCTGTTTTCACTCAAACCAGGACTAACACACACACATACGTATGTCCTCACAGAGGACAAGGGTCTTATTTTCACAACTATCAACCTGCTTATTTCAAGGTGTAACCACCTTTCTGTACAATTTCTTATCCTAAGAAGAACTACAGCTGCCAACATTACTAAAGTGCTCTTCTCCACACCACTGCTTCATTTATATATTCAGTCATGAAAGGCTGAGATTGGAAGGGACTTCTGGAAGTCAACTTGTCCAACCCCCCCAGCTCAATCTGGATGAAGAATAAATACATAGTAAGAGGCAGACTGTCTGCCAAGACTGGACCTTCTTAAGTTTTAAGCCCTTAGCTGTGGATGTTTTCAGTGATTGCAAGGGGAAAGAACTCAGAGAGTCATGCATCTGTGTGCAAACACCCTGGCTTATCTCGCTTTCTGAGCTTTTGGAGACAGAATTTGTGATTAGGTGGATTGCGTTTTGAGGTAGTGTGGCATTTCTTATATGGCATGTTGTCTAAAACAAACTTTCATTTTAAAGCAGTTTTGCTCTTTTCCTTCAATTGTCTGTAAGAAACAGAAATGACATCTATCAGATTCCCTGGGTGCTGCTGCAGAGATGACACAGATATATCTCTTTTTAAGAAAACATGGCAATGTTTCTGCATTCAGTCTGATATTACTTATAGTGTAACCTCTAGTCCCATGAAAGAAGAGTGGGATAGGATTTGTAAGGTGCCTTGTGGCTCAACTCCACCAAATAAATGTATCTTGAACCACATCGTAAGGAGGGACCATAGATGAGCCTCTTCCCATTTCAGGTGTCAGGACCCTCTGCTTATCAAGCCGTTCATGATTCCCAGAAATCTGAAACCTTATTGACACACTTGGAGGAGGTAAATCAATGATCTATATTTGAGACATGAGCTTCAGTTTTGTGTACAAACTAACTGTACATGAATTTTTGACTGCAGTAAGCGTGTCTTGTATCACTTATGTACAATAAATACTGTACATCAAAACTACAGATGAAGTCAAGGAAAAAAATCAGTGTTATATCCACATGGACTTTAGTTCTTGAGAACATCATTTATTGTATCAAACCTCAATTTGCTTAAAAGCACTAGGACAGCCATCATGAAAGGAAAATTGTATAACCGTAAGCCCACACAAAATACCTTTGACTTGAGTGAGAATTTACAAATAGAAGCTTAGGATTTTCCTAATGAGGTCTTAAGAGTTTAAAACTAGGCAGTAGTTCTATGGAGTACTCACAGTTTCTTTGTAATATGAAACTTTTATCAGTTTCCATTTAAACTGCCTTGTGTTGAAGGCAAGATATCAAAATCTTACAAGTGTCCCTTTATTTATAAAACTAATTTCTTCTACACAGAAAGTCTGTACTCTTTGAAAAATATGTAAATAACTATATAAAAGGTTTGCCATGAAATGTAAATAGTTGAAATAGTCAAACATTACAGTCAATGAATATCAAAGAATAAACTTTGTATCATATTAATTTATTTAAACAGTGGTGAATTAACAATACTTCACTAACTTGTATCACAGCAAACAAGGATAAATAGAAGGCTAAATGTGCCTATTTATAAATAAAACATGTTCTTGTTCCGTTCAAAATATGTAGCATCTACTTCATGGCTCAGATAATGAACAATGCTGCATATAAATCAGTACAATTCCAGACTAATGAAAAGCACAGACAAGAAACTGACACAAGAGTTAAGCAATGAATGAAAAAATAGTAGTTGAATAATTTACTAGAAAAAATATCAGAATTCACTGAATAAATTATTTTATGAATATTATTCAGCTGGCTTTAACACTGAGACTAGTGCATCATGATTTGACACAGAAGTTGAGTGCTTGAGTGAAACTGCATCTTTACAAAATGTCGTCCCTGAAGAAGTCTCTGCTTAACAGGTTGCAAATCAAGATGATCCATATGAAAAAAATTGTTCAAAACACCTTCATGGCAGCAGTCTTTCAGAGGTAAACTCTTTAATATTAATGAAATTGTAAGTGTTAGAAAAGGAAATGAGAGCTCAGGAAAAAGTAACAGTTGCCCATTGACTAATAACAAACATTCAGTAAACTAACTTTCTTAGAAGCCAGAAGTAAAAGTAACCTATCAAGACTCTGACATCATGAATTACCCAGTCTCTGAATGACCTTAGTCAGAAAAATATGGGTGCAGTTTGAATGGTGTGTATGTATAACTAACGCAGTTGTACCATACGAGCATTTTTTAATTATCCTCTTAACCCTTAATGGAAGTGAGTTTAAAGAAGGTCTACTCTGAGATAAAATTAACAAGACTAGGACATGAAATTGCTGTCATGGTGTCTCCATTTAAGGGCATGAAACACAGAGCAGGATTTGTCTCTGTTAACCCCTTCCACCCTCCCTCCCAGGGAAAGACAAGAAGGGGAATAAGGATAAAGAAAACTGCCTCACCCAAGACTGGAAGTTATGACTACAACGAATTTAATGAGTAACAGGAGAAAACCAGAAAAAGGAATATTAAGGGCTGAAGGATACCAAACTCTATATCAAACCCACTCTGGGTTGGCGATGGATTGTGCAGTGCATGTGGGGTCAGGCCCAGCCCTGCTGAGATGCCCTCATAGATCCCAGAGCCCAGGAAGGAAGAGCGCCCCCAAAACTCCCAGTCTCCTTGTCATACGGAATGTGTCAGGAAGGGGGAGGGAATAACAGCTGCCTTCTGACTACTTAGGTCCCAGAGTTACCACTTGTCCCTCCACTCAGTCTGTTCATCCTTAAACCACAATACGTATCAAATACAACTTGTTTCATGTTTTACCATCACAGTCTTCTAGGACTACATGAATGTTACCCTTTTCTGGTGGCATTTTTCTGTAACAAAAGACTTCCCTGTCTGGTGGGGTTTTTTTGCTGGTTTTAGCAATTCCTTTTGTCTGCATAAATAATGATATGTAAGTGCTACTTGGAAATTGCACACTAGATTTCCAGGTTCAAAAGCACTTAATATTGTTTGGTCAATTACAGATGCAGGCTTGCTCTCAGAATGAAAAAAATCTGAATCTCTTGCATGCTAAGACTTTTGATTATGCAGAATACAGTAATCTTGGCAGACTTCTTAAAATGCAGTTAGGACCCCATTTTCTTATAGTCCTTGACAAACATCTAAACAGTGCAAAATGACGTCATCTGTTCAAGATAAAATATGTATCTTAATATTGAGGTGAAACCGGTATTAGGTGACAGAGGATAGGTAGGCTTCCAGGCATTCATAAGCTATACTGCCCTGTGAACAAATATTCCCTCTATAGCACAATAACTTTTCATGTTTGGTTTTGGAAAATAGATGGTACCTTAGAAAAATACAACTCTGAAATTCAGTGTCTTCAATGGGTGTTGGTAATAAACAGTAGAATAAACTTTACAAAGGTGGTGGATTTTTTTTGTCCTTGCTCATGACCTCAAATCCATTGTGAGATCATACTGAAGGGAGGAGGGACAGACAGTGGTTTCAAACTTTTGTTAATGTCCAGAAAAAGTTCAAAAAGCTTTAGCTAGTGTCAATGTAGTCACACTGCATGACCAAAGTGATCTTCAGGACTCAGATATCCATGCCACCGGATGAAATAAGTGGATCCATTTGGAACTCACTTCTGTGTCCTAGAACATAATTTTTATCAGAGTATAGTGTCGTAGTCACAGATAAATATATATTCCCTCTACTATGCTGTCCATCTACCTGCTCTTGAAGAAGATGTTTAATGTCTGAAGATAGTAATATGACATTTCACATCTGATCATAGGGTACAATGAATAGATCAGCCAATTAATGATGCAGGAGAGGGGAAAAAAAGTTTCACACTTTGGGTAGCAACACTGGCCTTCATATGAAGGTCCTTCCAGGGAGAAGGTTGTCCTAGATAACAGATAATAATTCAAGATATTACAGAAGAATACCAAAATATCCAGTTTCCTACTCCAATGGTTCTATTCATAAGATCACAGAATGGTTGAGGTTGAAGGGGACCTCTGGAGGTCCCACGTCACTGTCAAGCAGGGCCACCCAGAGTGGATTGTCCAGAACCATGTCCAGATGTTTTTTTAATATCTCCCAAGAAGAAGACTGCACCACCTTCCAGGGCAACCTCTGCAAGTTCCAGTAAAAAAGAGTTTCCTGATGTTCAGAGGGAACCTCCTCTGTTTCAGTCTGTGACCACTGACTTGTAGGATTATTCCTGAAGGAAAACAGGCATGCCTGTTTTCAGCAAGACTGTGTGGGAATAAATTGGGCTGTGGACGATGACCTTGAGGTATGCTTGAGAACGGCAAAGGAGGAAACACAAAGCGGTGAAGCAGAAAAGAAGAAGAAAGTAGAAGATAAACAGGATGGGGGGTGGTGATGGAGGCAGTGTAGGATAGCCAATTATGTATTGGTTTAGAACGTGTGAACAGTGTGTGTTTAGAGTAGTTAACCAATAGCTGTTAGTGATAGTGTGTGTACTGGAAGAGAAATCATATATAACCCTGGCAAAAACGTGAATAAAGTACCCTCAACTTTGATCATATTGGTCCGTGTTGAGTTCATTCAGTTCCCGCAGGTAGGGACATAGGAAATAAGGAAGCTGTGTTTAAGACTTTCCCATGGCAAGCTCAACCAGTGATTTTGAATCCTGTCCTCATCCTAATACCTCTGGTTGGCTCCTTCAGTAGATTTTTTCACGAATGCAGTATGTTGATAGGTGTAATTTTGATTTAGCCAACACATTTTTAAACTCAATAAATGATTACACAAAATTGGCACCTGGATGTATAAGAATAATATCTTTTCTATCATACTGAGAGAAAGCAAACTCTCCTAAATTCACACTTCTTTTACACTGAGGATGGCAGGATACAGTGGAAAATTCATCAAGTTTCCAGAATACTAAATGTACCTTAAATACTTTTGTGTACATCAAAACAACTTATACGCACAATGCAACCAACTAGACACCGTATTTATGTTGTAAGGATTATGCATTTAGAACGGTGATAATTTAAAAAAAAATAAACTCAAAACAACTCTTAAAAGTTGAATGTTAGTCTTTTGCAGGTAACAAGCATGTAAATAATAATTTTTGGGAACATGTAGGTAAATTCAAAACTGTTTGGGCAAATATATGTGTATCTACATCTGTATGATGACTTATTTGATGAATAAATTGATCCATGCTGCATCTATTGGTATTTTTCATTATATTTAATTTTAATTAATTTATTCATAGTTTTAACCTTTGTAAGAACATCAGTTATTTAAATGAGTAGAAGGTAAACCACATCAACAAAACTGCAGTGTTTAATGTTGAAGATAACTGACATGCATGAAGTCATTGTATTAAAATATTGGTTTTCCTATTGTTTAGCACAGATGGTGCTGGTAATTAATATTACGCTATTTTTTTCATCAGGGGATTCCCTGATTACAAAATTCACGCAGTATGCAATAAACTGCTACATTACACTGTATGAATAAATGATTTATGATTTATATATTTATTAATGAGAAATCCATTATCCAAGGTGCAAATTATGTGGTGTTTCAAAATGTAAGAGTTATTAAAAAAAAAATCTATTTTTATAAAATCCATACTATATGAAATACTGTATATTATGAAACAGACCCTATTTACTTCCACTGTTTTCTAAAGGCGATATCTAAGTGTTGACGATCACAAACAGAGTCATTAGAAAATGCACATCAGAAATCAAAATATTTTTGAGGGTGTTCTAATATTTCCTGCAGAGGGTATTACAAGTGTAGTTAGGGATATATCCTTCTGTCTTTACCATAGGGTAAGAGTAAACATTTTTTAAACATAATGTCCTGTGCACCATCTTTATTCTAGAGGTTTGTTTAAATGTCACCATACTTATAAAACACACACTGAAGTGTAAGCATATATTCTGAAAACTAATTTCTAAATCAGAGCACAGAAACATCCTTATATATGAGCACCTAAAGAAGCACCATCTTTCCTTGATGGTGTATGTTTATGTTAGAACATTTTGCACTGCCACAAAAATGTTCATGGGCAGTATGAGCAACTTGCCAAGAAAATCCAGTTGTCCTGTGGTCGGGTCCTGTTTGACAAACCTCCAATCTGCAGAATGCTGAGCTGCTTTTTCTGACACAGGCAACTGCCTAGTGTATGCATTCCTTTCCCAAACTGGTCACCAAGAGCGTGATGGTATCAAAATTATTCTAGACTGCTTCCCAAACAGGCACAGTCCCAGTCCATCCACTGAAATTGCAAATGTAGGTTAAGGTGGTTGGAGCCTGACCTCCAGACCGGAGGAACTCCTGTGCCCAAACATGCATTGTAAACTGGCAAGGATATGCAAGACATGCAAGGTACATGAAATAATCTTAAGTTAACCACACATGGGAATTAGTAATCATAATGAGTATAAATTGAATTCTTCCACTGGTTCTGCACATATACTACCCAAAACTGGGGTTTTATCATCTACCTCTAACCTCTTGTCCACATACCTTTCTCTTGTACAGTCCACTTACATGGTGCAGAAATACAGATTATTGATTGTTCTAGGCATAGTGAGCCCTAGCTTTTGCACTTCCTAACTTTTCCTAAGATTGCTTTCCTGAATAATATTTTTGATGCTATCTTTCTCAGAATGAGGAGAATGGTTACTTTCTGCCAGTTCAGCATCTTCAGCTTCAACTCCTGACCTGATATGGGGAAAGTGAAAACCTTGTCTGTGCCAATTGCTTTGAGAATGAAGGAAAAAATTGTTTCCCACCTCCCTGAAATACAACTACAGGGATTCCTGAAGTGAATCAAAATCCATTCTGTAAGAACTACACGTTAGTCTAGAAATGGTTGCGACTGTAACTGGAGGTGCAAGAATTATAGGACTTTTTCATGTTCAGTCTGTATTTGAGGCCTAATAAGTGATCTGATTAATCAGATGCCCATGTGCTTTTTCAAGACCCAAAAGAGGTAATCTCTTAACTATCTGGAAACTAAATCGTTTCCAGTAAAGTTTCCATGTTTTAAGGTTGTGCAGACTGTATTTAATTTCATGTACATGCAGTTCAAGGTTGGCATTTTGAAGCAAAAGATCTAGGTACTGAACATGACTTTTGATTAAAAAAAAACCAAAACAACAAACTGGTTTCCTATATGCACTGGATTATGGACATATTCACTTATAAATGTGTATTTCATCAGCATACTGGATATATTTTCTATCTCCAGATTTTATTCTCAGATATTAATATACTTCTCTTTAAAGATACGTGAAGGTGGCTATAAAACAGAGGCATACTGTAATAAATAATTACACTTAATCATTAATAATAAAGCAATAGATAATTTGAGTGTATGCTTATATTATACTACATGTTATCACCTTTAAAGTGCACATTTATTTAAAAAATCAATACCTTTTAGCTATTGCAACTTTCATAATCACGTTAAAGTAAGTTGAGTAATGCTGGATATTATTTACATTTTCATCAGGCATTTTGTAGATTTCTCTCAGATTTCTCTGTTGGTATGCATCACTAACAGGGAGCACAAAATGATGTAGTTATAATGTAATTTGTAAGTAAATGCATGCTCAGCTTAAAAATGTGAAATTATTTTCCCTTTGAAATTAATAATATCTGTCATATAATATGTTTTACAATCTTCAAATTTATTATGACAGTCTTGAGTTTCAAGAATCTATGTGGAATTTTTGTTCCCGCACAAACAGTGTATACATTTGTGAAGGTTCTTTCAAGTGTTCTGATTTGTTAGACTATTGTAGCATGAAATAGTACATTAGAATGCAGGCTATATACACCATAAACTTTTTTTGCAAAGAAAAGCAGTATTTCAAAACAGACTAATACTGATACAGTATATACTACTTATGTTTTGCTGCATGGAAAACAGCAGGTTTTAAAAAGAAACATTCATCATGAAGCAATTAATCCAGCCTGTTAACTTTTTAATGGAAAGATGTTGCAAGAAGTGTAATAGTAACTCCACTTGTCAACTATCTTGCAATTCTCAGTTCTTTATTAAATATTGCTGTTATATAAAGTATTGTATGTTGCAGATTTTCAACAATTCAAGAAAAGCTAACAATTTCTGCAAATAAAGCAATAATAAAGCTCATAATGATCACTGAAACTCTTCTCCTAAAGTAGAAAATTACTTGCTTAGCATTTCAGCTTTCCATGAGATTTTTCTTTATTGTTTTCTGCAGGAAAATGTTTAATGAATATGGGAGGTGAATGTGTAAATATCCAGTGTTAAGCTAGTGTAGTAATCTGTCTTTCAAATTCATATTTCAAAAATAGAGTGTTGATTAGCTGCATAAAGAATATTAGTCCAAATCATACAGGATTTTTTCTTAAATCAGAGTCCTTGAATCACATGCTATCTAGTCCTTAATGTATTTGTATGCAAGGGACTAGTTCTTTTCCTGTAACAATGAAGGCATTCAAAACATGTAAAACAAATCTTTCTACTGGGACATATTCTTCTTTATGGGTTTCTGCTTTGGCTAGTTGCTTAAATTCTTAGTTGCTTATATGTCTCTTATTTAAATCTAACTACATGACCACACTTGCATATTGTTTGTGTGAGTGAGAATTAAAGACGATCTAAAGCATCATGAAAGTAACTCTTGATATAAGTTGCAGGGTATTTTTGGGTCTTGCCACTGCAGTCTTCTGTCATGAAAAACTCACAAAATGTGTGCTTTCACTGGCCACAACTTTAAGTAAGTCAGTATTACAACTATAAATCCAAAATGACTGTGTGGCATAGGCTCAGTTCCTCTCAATTGTTCTAAATTTGCAGAGTCCTTTGCCGTATTGCAACCAATTGTAAGACTGAGATCACTGGCTGATTTACAACTTTGGATTTATTTGGTCAACAATAGATCACTGATCCAGGCTGAAATAATTTGTAATTGCAACATGGGTAAGCAAATGTGCATGTGCAAACACAAATCAGGCACATGTATTTTATAAAGATTTCTCAGAGTTATGTCACAATTTATTTATGATGGACTATTATAGATATATGCAAGATAGAAAAAATGTAGGAAGTCATACTGCTGAAAGAAAATACTCAGTGAAATCTTGGTTGTTACAAGAAAATGCTATGGAATATATGGTTTAGTTAAACAAATGTACACTTTTTAATGTAGATGATCCTTATCTGGAAAGTACATGATAAGAAACACAATTCAAATAAATTAAAAGTTAATATTTTACCTAGGGCCAAGCAGAAACCTAGAGCTAAAGGTAAATGACTTTTTATACTTAGGAGAATAATATTTTTAGCAATATTATTATCCTTGGAATTGCACCATTAAAACTTACTACATTGTATTAGAATTATCTTTATGTTTCATTCAGCCAAGTATCATACCTTGGAATCAATAAGTAGATAATAAACTTCATTTATTACATTGAACAATTACAGATGTGATTTATGGCAGCTGAAATGTGGTACTAGGATGAAGTAACATTCTAAAGCTCTATAAGTAACGTCCTTATGGAGAAAGAACATCATTGGAGTTATTGGACACTTCTGCTCCAAACAAAGCAATGAAAGTGAGACAAATACAATAATTCAAGAGTGTTTGTCTACCTTGCTGTCTACAGCTCTCATCCTTTACTTTTACTGATGGATTGCAGATATTCATTATTCTTTTTAAAGTATCTACGAATGTACAGCTCTGACCATATTTCAATCCGTACGCTGAACTTTTTACCCAGTACACCAATGTTTGACGGTAACAGGAGCTACGTGAGAGGATCTAGGATAGCATATGGCCTGCGGTCCAGCTGGATTTCTGAGTATGTCATTCCAGACGCAGAATTGGATTGCTCAGTAATTAGCAACTGACTGTTTAATATTGTTAACTCATTTTTTCTTTGCAATTCATGTCCCACTGTTCAAAATTCTAAAAGCACAAATTGTGGGGGTGCCAGCAAAAAAAATAATAGTAATGAGCTCATTTCCATAGCATTGGACCTGTTTTCATGCTCTCTGATGATGGTTTCCAAAACTGAGTTTTACTGGCAAACAGGGTCCTGCTAGCATTGTCCTTCCAAATGCCTGGAGGAAATAATCCCAGGTTTCAAATGGAAAAATAAAAAATATGCTCAGTTCTGTGCAGGTTTTAGCTTTAGTTTTGTTACGATCTGCAATGGCCCATAGGAAAAGTAACTTCGGAAAAAATGGATTTTTCTTTGTTAACAATTTGAAGTAATTTTGTTCCTGCTCATTAGATGCCACAGATTCAGACAGTTGGGCTCCTCTTGCTCACTCTCAGTGAGGCAAAGAGACTTACTGTGATTTGTTAAATGTTGCCAACTCTACAGCTTTGCCTTTTCTATTCTCAGGCTGCAATCTGCCTCAGAACAGATCTGCAGTGGAAAGCTTTTCCTCTTGTGATTTGCGGTTCATTGTTGAGGTGTTAACTATAAACAATCAACAGCAAAGTTGTACAGATGGGGCACCAACAGGTAAATACTCAATGGACAGTTCTTCTGTTTCACTTAAGCATAAAACCCCGTTACTCCAAGAAGGAACATCTTCTTTCCCAATAGGCTGAAAACTCTCATCTATTATTTCTGGATTTGCTGTTTTAGTGCCTGCATCCATTTGCCCTCTTAGTTTTAGAATGGTTGCCTCTTTTATTTTCCAAAGGCCATCTTCCATCTTCAGGTCCTGTCATCAAGTATTGTTCTGGAAAGCATAAATATAGTGGGGGATTTGTACCACTTTATTTGTATATCACTGACCAGTGAATGTTACAAAGCACTCTTCCTGTATCAGGTTTACTCCACTCCTGTTCCTCAGTCAAACTGCCCAAGGGCCAGAGACAATGACTGAACCTGATTCTGATTCTGCTCAGCTCTCAACAAAAAACAAACTATCAAGGTGAGTACATAAAGCATACAATGGCCTTCCTGGTTCCAGGAAATTATTTTTTTTTTTTTCTCTGTCAGCCACATTAGCCAAAGTTTGAGTGTATTTATGGGCTTTTCATGCAAATATTCCTTTGTGAATATATTATTCTGGGAAAAGTTCAGTTTTTCTCTACTTTTTCTGTCTTTTCTGGCACACTGGTAAGAATACACATATTGTGTCTACACTGTAACTTCTGTCCTTGAAAACTCTGTCTTATAATTTTCTCATGCAGACAACACCTTTGTAGTTCTGTGCCAGCATTTGTGGCAAAAGAAATGGGTTGTACCCTGCAAGTAAATTCAGCATTTTACTTATCATATCCTGACTTTAAGAGAGATTCTGACATTCAGTGAAAGTTATCTACAATCCATTCACTTGGTTTTCATAGAACTAAGGAGTTTAGGATTATACATGCTTTAGTTCTTTCCTAAGGTACAGAGGAAAATGAATGAAAGAAAGAAAGGAATGGGATCAATCACTGTGACTGTGATGGATACCTTGTTGACCATATTGCTGCATCTGACTGTGTCAAATATTCTGCACGTAGGAAAATTTCATATTTTTTTAGATCTAAACAGTTATAGACACAAGAATTACCAATGTGTGATAACATCTGGCAAGTTATTTCTTTATTCTTGATGCTGATGGTTCACCCTGGAGATTACAGTTGGAGTTAAGGATACATTTTTGTGTAGGATATAAAATGAAAATGCAGATCTGTTCATATTAAAATGAAGTGTTACATCTATCCAGCTGGACTTCTCCTTTTTTCCTGACACTGAATCTATTTGTTCCCTCACAACTCCCTAGAAAGCTCTTACTGCTACCCATAAAAGTCGGTTACATGTGCATGTAATCTGACTGATGATCTCTTAGGCCAAAAATCATTTGAGGACACGCACCAAGGCTACTTGCGAAAGACAGGCTCCCGTTGCATCTAACCACTTATTCTTATGGAAGGGTAATTGTTTGGTTAGTTGTGTGGACTGAGTTACGATTTCATGTTACTCTTTACTTAAATAGTTGTAATAATAGCAAAATGCCAAGCTCTTTTAATGGGATCTATGCAAGGATTTTTATGAACAAATCATCAGACCCACTTATTATTAAATATTTCTGTGCTTGTCTACTGCACTTTGTCTCTTTGATTTCTAAGAGTTTTTCTTCATAAGCTGCATATTATAACTGGTTTCGTAGGCCTCCTTGCTAAGGTTAACACACTGGGCACCTAATAACATAGGCACACTCATTGACAAACTTCCAGCAGAAGGAGGACTTTGGTTTGCTGTTCATGTCTTCAGGAAGGTGAAAGTGGGTAGATTCAAAGGCTTTCCAATGATTCTAAATATCAGTCAGTCTTTACACTGTAAATGGTTCATCCATATCTGGACAAACATTACATCTCTTGTATTCTGAACGCATTTTGACAAATTCCTATGCATCTATGGAATGCCATAGGATCCTGATTCATTTCTTGACCATAACTGATGTGTGTTCTAATGTATAGCTTACACTGTAGTTTATACGAGGTGGCCCATGGGAACTGAAAAGAGTTCCCAGATTCCTTGGTATAGGTAACACTGCATAACTGCCTGAATGATCCCCAGCAGATTATACAGAATTCATAAACTGCACAAAACTGTAAACCCTAAATTAAACAGAATGAATATTTTTGGAAAGAGTAAAGGAATTCCTTTAAGTAAAATTTACAGATCAATTGGTAATTCATTTACAGTTTCTCTACAGTTATAATATTGAGGACAGGTTAATGCCAGGCAGTGCCATGCATGGATTAATTGCAGTCATTTGCTTTGCAGTGAATCTAGGCTTCTAAACTAGGGTAACATTTGTGCTGATCACCTAGCTCCGTTTTTTTGACATGTTGGTCTTCTATAAGGCCCAGTCAATACAGAGATTGATAACTAGGAGCTTGAAAAATTTACATTTATCATTTGAATAAAATGTTGAAATATGAAGAACTGGAGATCATTATGTGCTGCAAAAGCCCTTTTTTCCTGCATGCTGCAGCTGCTGGCATTCTTTTAAGATGCAAAAGGTATTCATCCCACAATGCCAGGCCAAAAAATCCTCTGAAGTCTTAGCACAGAAATTTTGGTCCCTAATCAGTAAGAAAATAAAAATACCTTGACATCTCTGTGTAAAAAATCATGTATATATACTACAAATGCAATGTATTTATACTATAATGCAACTTTCAATATCATGTAACTACATATATAAAATAGTAGTATAGAAACTAGCTGTTTGTAGTTACTTAAATAATTTTTATAGAATATTATTATGTACAATAGGATGGGAATATGAAAGGTGGAAGATAAATATATATGAAGAATAAAAAAGGTATATATTTTTAATTGATAGCTACAATTTACTTATAGCTAAAATAAGCTTAGCATCTTTTCAGTATTTTTTTATTGGTTTAATAATGTAAATCCTAAAAGTTTGCAGTATATATTCTTAGGAAAAGAGCCTTTTTGTTAGGAAAGATCAACACTGATTGTGATGTAAGCTTAATTAAACCTTATTTTACTAATAAAATTGTATTGAAATGCAGTTGTTACTAAAGGCAATAAGGATTTTACAATTGACTTCAGAAGAATCTGGATTTCACTGTAATAGATTAGGAAGTTCTGTGGTAATATGCAGTTCATGTAATCTGTGTACTATTTTCTTCCAAGTTAGGCTGGAAGTAGTTATTTTTACTAAATACATTATACAATTGGAAATGCATATCTCAAGCACTTAGACTATCTGGCTGTTTACTTATTGAGGCTACAGATAAATGCAGAAAGAACACAGTAATTTCTTTCTTGTGAGATTTTATTTGTCTGTTACATGTACAATGTCACAGGTGATTTAAAAATTTTGGTTCTTTTCAATGTGGTTTCAACTATTTCTCTTGGGAGCTAATAGAGTTCAATGTGAATGTAACTATTTGTTTCTAAAAAGCATTTTTAAACATTCTGATTTTGCCAAAACTGTAATGTTAAAATTGTAATATGCCACAAATATCCTCAAGTTCAGTGGTGCCTTAGAGCTGTCAATCATTCTGAAGCAACTGGAAAACCTTCTTTGTTCTCTTTCTGCTATATAAAAACATATCCTAATGTGATCACTAGTCATTCTTGTATAGTGCTTTTTATTGCCTGAAAACCCAAACTGGAACATTGGCATTTTATTTATGTACTAGCGACATTCATTTCATAACAGGTGCTAATTTTATATGGTAAGATGGCCCAACCATGTATTATTTTTATCTGAAGCAGATGTTGCCACAAATACCATTGTTTTGCTATATGTCTCTTTTTTAGCTCTGGTATATGCCTGCCAGTTCCTCTAATTTTTTTTGTTGTTTATTTATTTCCCATGTATTTTTAAAATTACAGATGTCTGTCTAAAAATGACAAATATTTCCTAACAGCTAAGTCTCCATTTGCAGTCAGTGTAGCAACTTTTCCCCCTCTGTTAATTGCGAGTGTCAACATTTCCTTCTACAACAGCATAAATTGCTGATTTCTAGCATATGGACATGGAATGCCAGATACATTGTGGCTTAGCTGAGGCATTAAAGAAATGTCTCAGTGTTGCTGAGTGCTGCTGCTTTCTAGGGTCAAGGAAATGAAGGAGGTGAATTTAGCGTTAGAGAAACAAAAGGAGAAGAATATTTGGATTTTGGTAATATTTGAGGGAAAAAAAAAAAAAAAAAGGAGACGAGGCAAAGTTCTACCACCCCATTATTTCTTGTTATTCCACGCGCAGTGCCAGGCTGCTATGGAATACAGCTGAGCCCTTTCAAAATATAAGTATAATCCACAAGAGCTGCATCGAAATAACAAAACACATTATATGTTGTAAATGAGGTGAATGCAGAATCTCTAAATGTAGAAAGGATTGTAAGAAATGCAACTTAACTTGCTGAAAGATAGAAAAAGATAAGCTTTTGGGGATCATGTATTGGCACTTTAAAAAACCCTTCATACTAGGCAAAGTCTAAATATGCCTTAAGAAGTTTGGCTCATGTAACTATACTACATAGGAGCCTACGACACTGAGTACATTGTTTAAAGACTACTTCAGGATGGTTTAAGAAGAGGATGATATAATCTAAATATGTGATAAAAAGAGATTACTGGTACATATAATATTCCTCACTGGCAGGCATTCCTATCATGTCATATCAAAGTCTAGCAAAATGTTGAAAGTTAGAAATGTTATCTAGCATTAGCAGGCATTTAAGGAACGTCTCTTGAATATTTCTAGCATAAAAAAGTATTTCATGTGATGTAAATGAATGGTAATTTTCTGACTTTAAAAGAGAACTGTGCCAGTACATTTCAGCATTCTGGACCCAATTCTGCAAACATGGAGATGCTTTCAATTTGCTCTGCCTGCCTTCCCGCCTTAGATGGCTGCGATTGCAGCGAAATTAATCCATTTAAAAATCTGCGGCTTAAACTTAAGGATTTTCAGTTTTTTCCCTCTCTCTTTTTTTTCTTAGAATATCAATAAGTTCCAATTGAAGAGCGGATTCTTTTGCAATTCAGGCATGTGCCGGCGATAACGGGCGAGTTGGCATGAAGAGAGGCAGAGATGGATTAATTATGCAGAGAACATGGAAATTCTGCTTATCATCGGCTAGCAAAGGAGCCCAGCTCACATAATCAGCAAACGAAGGGAGAGAAAAAAATAACAATGCAATGGCACCTTCCAGCCCATCATCAGGATTTTTTCTACCCTCTTGTAATTAAAAAATAACATACACTTATAGCACTATCTCCTGTGCAGGCAAGGAGTGGATGTCCACAAAATAATTGCACTGGGATATTAGAGCTGGAAACAAGGGCTGTCCATTCCTACTATCCCTTACTCTCTCCCTCCCTCTCTCTTCTGGCCTCTCCTAGGCCTTTCTTTCTGTCTGCATTCGGAATCAGATGAATGTCTCAGGTGACATCCTATCTCAGTGTCCATAAGTCCCAAACCTCATCCCTATCAAGATTCAAGCAAACATGTATATGATAAATATTTGAAGTCCTGAAGCTGTGGGTTTTATCCCGATCACCTACGAGCTATCTGCAGAAAATCACTTTGATGAAAACCTTTCCAAATAGTCTTTCTGAGTTACAAAATAGACTGGTTAGAATGATTTTTTTGTTGCTGTTCCTATTTCACTTTTGCTCAAAAAAGGTCATGTTACCTGTAAAGTTGGTTTTTTTTTCTTTTCCATCTTATGGTTTTTTAAGCATAAGGTAAAAAATAAAGAAAAGCAATAGATTTATTGCTTAGATGAAATTATAGTTGTTTAATAAGTCTGTTTATATTTGTAATTAAAAAAAAAAATCTTGTAAAAAAGAGATTGATTTTATATTTGTTATTGTTCATTTTTCTAATGGTATTTATCATGCAAATTAAGATGCAGACAGTATATTTTACAATTTTGTTCCATAGGCAGATGGTTTTACAAATTTTTTTACAAATTTTGCTGCTTTTGTATCCATCTACTATTTTACCCATTGCTCCATGTTAAGTTGTGCTCCCAGACTTGCTGAGCCCTGGTCCCCCTCCCTCTGGACACATTGGTCAGCAAGGGAGACTGAACAGGGAGAATGAAGCCCAGAATGACAAAAATTATGCAAGTAGGAAGGGAGAGCAGTAGGCCAGGATTATAAAGCTGGCTGTCTCTGGAAATTTAATTTATTCATTGAGTTCCTGCAAAGCAGGGGGCCAGTGTGGGGTGAAGTTTGCACACCAGTAAATGAACTCCTGGGAACTTTGTTGATAACTGATTCTCTACTAAGTTCATAAAATAATTTTAATCCCCATTTGGAAACAGTGATGAAGCTGGAAAAGAAAAATCTGATTCCACTGCAGAGTTACACATGATAAATCAGTAATAAATTTTCATCAGTATCCTCAAGAAAAGCATTTACAAAACTGGCATCTTAAAGACAAGGCATTGTTCCAGACTCTGCTCTGAGGCTCCATAGTATAAATCCAGAATAAATCCTCTGAGCTCATTACATTATATAATCAAAGCAGTGTAATATATATATGTGCACATAATCACACATGGTTTCAGGAAAAGGTTCAACAGGGTGAAACTTATGCTATTTGCTTCATCAGTACAAGATCCTGTCTAAAATCCTCTGTTAAAATGACCTCAGTGAGGTTTCTTTGTTTTAAATGAAATTAGAGCAGATCAGCTCTTGGACACTGCAGCATTCCTGCAATGCAGGGGTGCAGCAGTGGCATGTGTGTTCCTGGAAAAACACTTCCAGCCTGAGAAATCCCCCTGTCCAATTCTTCTGACTCACAGCCACCTCTCCCAATCAAGATGCCAGCTAGGGACATTTAGAATTTAGAGTTCTCCCCTGGGCATTTTGTGAATAGGAAATGGTCTGAGATGTTCAACCATTCAAGCCACAACAGTACTTTGGGAGCAGATGGACTCTGGGATTCAGTTCCCTATCCTCATTCCAGTCTTAGTGTAATTGTAGAGAGGACACAGCTAATGCCAACCTAGTGGCAGCTCTTTTGGAACAATAGTTGTTTAGGGTTGAATGGAATAGGTTAAAAAAAAAAAAGGTGGGGGTTAGATTATATGTCCATAGTCACAGGAAAACATCAGAGGTACAGCCACCAGAAGTAGTCTCTAGATTACACATGTATAGTCTATACATTAGATTGGAGCTAGCAATCAGTAATAACTTCACTGCAGAGGCAAGAGCGGGTCATCTGGCTAAGTACTGCTTGTGAGGAGAAGTCATGGTCAGAATCTAAACCAGCTACCAATATTGTCCTTGAGCCTATAAATAGATCTGCATAGCCAAGCATACGTTCACGCAGAGATGCAGCTACAAGTTCACTTGGAGAGTTTGATCTTTAACAGTTCCTGGTACTAAGCAGGTTTTTGTTGACCTGCTGTGATAGAAACTCTGCACAGAGAGCATACTTCTATAATCTTTTACATTTCCTGAAAACAAGTTTCAACATCTTTCACAATAGGAGGCAGATAATAGAATTCTCAGTAACCGTAACAGTAAATGGATTTGTAATCTACCCGTGATTAAAATTATTTTCATCATGAAGCAGAATTATCATTATTGTTGCCATTTTAATATTATCAACTATAAAGTGTCTCAGTGATTGATAATATAGACAGCAAAACCCTATATTATGGTAATTAAATGTAAAATGAATCAGCCATCCTTATACATCTTAGTATAGCACCTGCTTATTTAAAAACAATTATATTCTGGTGTCACATAATGGGACACACTACTTTAAGGTATAAGAACTGCTCAGGATCAAAAAGTTGAGCCACAGGCAAACCAAAAAGTTAAAAGAAGAGATATGTTGAAATATGTAATCAAGTTTGTGAAAAATTTCAGTCTAATCTTTTCATAAATTCTAAAATATATGCTACAAATCTGACAGGAGAGAAACAAACAGATATCCAAGATGTAGGCATTTCCATGTTCACAATATTTGCACGAGTGTGTGCTTGTACAGGCATATATGAGAGGAAAAACCCAAACATACAAAAACCAAACACATACATAATTTTATTGCTCCTGTCTTTGAAGGAAACCAAGCAACTGTGAGAACAAAACTAAACTGTTTCTTTTTTTAAAAAAATGGTAGTTTCCTATCCCTCAAGTTTTAGAGTGCCAGTTTAGTGCTGTCTTAAATTCCAGCTAGCTCACGGATTAGTAGCATTTCAAAGCAGATGTCAATATCTGCAAGTGTTAAACTCGGCAAAAATATTCTAAAAAAATATTTGTTCACTCTTTCCATATAAGAAGATTTCATAGGGACAGGAGCTTCTCAACCAGAAGAGCATTTATACCTTTCATCCCCTTAATCTTCAGCTGTTTTCAGTGCATTTTGCCACTGTCTGTTCTTAGAAGCTACTTCTTTCGTTTTGGTGAAATTTTAGTACAAAAAAATTCTTCAATGCCTCCGTTCATTTGCAGATTTCACCAGGCTTGCAAAAGCACACCTGTTGTGCTGTCTGGATTTCCTTTTCTGATCATAGGCTTCTGACAAAGAGGGGGGAAAAGAAAGATTTTTATCAAACACTCTTCACCGGACAATGAATTTTCTTCACCATTTGAATGTATCTGTGGAATGCCTGAGTGATTCATTACAGCAGATTCTGAAGTATGACAATGGGCCGCAGAAATGACTGATGGTATCTTTTTCCTGATTTCATTTCCCTGATCCTCTTCATCCCTTGGCCTGTGTACCTCGATTAATTAGAAACCAGGGATTTTCACTCATCAGCTGATGGGTTTCATGCTCCACTCTGTCACAAATCTGCTGCTTGCACTATCTCTCTTACAGCTGGTGGCTGCTTTAAAAACTTTCTTTTTTCTTTTTCCTTTTTTTTTTTTCCCCTTTTTTGAAGCAGTGCTTTGTGACTACAGGTTTAGGCCTTTTTAAGATTCAGACATATTTTTAAAAAGAGATTAAAAATTAAAGTAAAGAAGATTCAAAATCTCTGATTAAGTTAATCCCTATCCAAATGATACTTGTCCAAAAATGAACTTTTTGAAGAGATAATAATGTAAATGTTTCATAGCTCTCAGCTTTCCAAGTTCTTTTTTTCAAGATATAATAATTGAAGTATTATGCAAAGGATGAAAGTATATAAATATGATTTTTGTGAAAAAGGCCCATATTCTCAGTTCACATGCATTTTAGTCCTGCCTATACTATATTGTTAAGCCAATTGCATTTCAGATTTTACTTGTATGAGGCACCTTATAATAGGATCCTGCAATAAATCATTGAACTATTATTGTTTCTGGAGGAAATATTTCATAATTGAAAATATGCTGTCCCTTAGGGTATATACCAAATTAAAATCACATGGTGATATAATCCCTAAGGAAACAAACCATAATTAAGTAGTATTTACAATGCAGAATATTTTGCAAAAAAAAAAATCCCCCTCAGAAACTTAAAATAATGTGTGAATCACAGGCAACAAATATATCTACTATGTCTACCATAGAAAATGTAACCACTGCTGGTTTTACTTTCTTATCATTATATATACCCTCCCAGAGTTGTTTCATTTAATTTCTTCATTTAATATATTGTCTGCATTAAAAGAGAAGCCTTCTTTTTCTCCCCTTTTTTCTTCTAGGTGCTCAAGGATCAGAAGCAGTGCAGTCTTTCTAGAATGTCAGACTGTGGACACCATGTGATACTGAGAGGGGCAATTCAGAGTCATAGACATCCACGTCTCTTGTTTCTACAGATTAAAATAGATCAAGTCTATAACATGGTTAAATTTAATTATGATTCTTTGAGCCTCTCTATGATTGATCGATGGTCTAGATATATAGATATAATATCCCATCACAGAGTCTTCTGCCAGGCAGGAATTTACTCAAGCAAAAATATTTTCTGTTTATTCTTTTCCTCCGTTTTCATTTTGTCTCAAAATAAATGATGTGGATGGTGTGTAAAGATGCAAAAGCAGATAGAAAATCAACATATCTGTGCAATTAAAAAGTAACTTCAAAATGCTAAATGATTTACCTTAATCCACTAATTTTAATGATTCCTTTCGACACTAACTTGTTTTGTTCATCAATAATAGCATGCCTTCACAAGGCAGCATCCATAAACCAGCCAGCTGCACAGAGGATCCTTGCTACCCCACAGCAATGTAAACCTTGGCAACCTGCATCAGAGGATCAGTTGTATAGTGCCCAGGTGTGCAACTGCACTTGCTCTGTCCCAAGACTGGTTCCCAGCAGACCTAAATGGGATGTACTCAGCTAAATAAAAGAAAAAGCCACCAGAAATCTTATCCTTGGGATTTTTTTTTCTATTTGCTGCCATTTTGATATTGGTTAGGATGAGGAGGGCTAATAATATTCAAAGTACTTCATTTTTTCCAGGACAGATTCTGCAGCCAGACATTTTCAGTCCTTTGGCAGCTTGCAGTTTGTGTAAACACATTAGAAATTGCATATTGTGTTTTGTAGGAATTTGACCATAGACATCTACTGCTTTTTCCTGATGAAAAAAAAAATGGCATTATTTTGATTAGTCTTATATAATTGATTCCCCCAAATCAAATCAAACCCATTGTAAATATGCATCCATGTAAGTCTTCTGTCATCTCTGTTTCGCAGTCTCCCTTGTGCGGTACTCCCAATCACCCAGTTCAGAAGTTTGCTTCTAAAGCCATTTGTCTGAGTCATTATTCTGAATTCCTTCACTAGTTCCATTTGCTTGACCACATCACAATCAAGCCTACCATTCTTCCCTTGGAGATTAGACTTATCCTTCAAAGATTTGCCACACACCAGCTGCTAATTCAGCCTGCAGCCTTCTCTGCTGCTGGTGCCCATGAGAGAGTCCAAACCATCACCGCCAGGACTCAGCCGCAGGCGCCTCCCTTATGGTGCAGCCACTAATACTACCCTTGTCAATCCCTCTCTGATCATTTCTCCATTCATGTCTAATTCAATGTGATAATTCTCTAGGTTAACTGAGACCTTCCAGTTTCATCTTCTATCTAACCCCATCTTCAGTGTCAACATGGTTGTACACCAGTAAGAAAAGAGCTGTTTAATAGAAGAGGAAAATGGAATGAATGAGACAAGAATGTGGATTTCCCTTGTATTTAAAGTGTTAATAAAAGTGCTATACTGTGGACTTCCAGGAACTGTAGTTTTCTTTTGTTTCAGGGCAAGGTGTTTCAGTTTCCAGCTCTAAAAAAAACAGGCACTGACAGTTGATGGCTTTATGGATATTAAGACTTGTCTTACTTTCTCTATCCAAACGCTTCATAGTGAGTAAATAACTTACATTATCTTTTTTATTTGTTTGGAGTTTTTTTCTTTTTCTTTAAATCAGCTTTTATGCTTTTTCACCCAGGAAAAGATCTTTATACATATTTGCCCTGGGGCATATGGATTTGAGTATTTACATAGTCTGCTTCAGGTTGCTGTAAGCATTTAACTAAAGTACAGGCACCTGTATTGAGGACTCCAGCTTCCTTATATAGTCAATATAGAGAAAGTAAGGAGCCTTCAAAAGGTGCTCTAAAAGCAGCTGTGTGGAGTTATAAAGGGTGAATATTCCTCCCCCTCACTCCTGGTGATGAGCACAATGAGGTTCTGATCCTGATGGTGCATTTCTGGGAATGAGACAATGATAATATGAAAAAATTATAATAATTTTAACTGTCATTTGAGTCTTGAATAATTCTGTGTGTTACAGAAGAAGACCCTTCTTAAAAGAAACAATCTGTGAAACTGAACATTTATTTTGTGGAATTGAACCCTGATGAACTGAAATCCCATTATCATTTCATTTGTTCACTGAGATTCATTTCTCTGCAGATTTCCAAAGAACAGCACTAGATCAGTACATCTCTCAGCCCAAGCTCACCAGTCATCATCAACACTATCTTTGTATTTGAAAATTAAAACGTTAATTAAAAAGCAAGGATGGATAAGAATTTGCATTTCTGATCAACAAAGTTTTTTAAGTTTCTCTTGCTACCATACTTAGTAAGAAAAAAAATATCATGCCAAACAATTTTACCTGTTTATTAAGAAGCAGAAGAACTTTGTGAGGGTAGGCAACACCTATTTGCTCTTAGAGAGAGACATCATTATCTGTATTTTTCTCTAAGCTCAGAGAGACATTATCAACAGCTCCTTTTCCAGGTTGCCTAATTCTGAGATTACAGGTGAATAAAAATGTGAACAAAGGAGCTTTCTGCTGTGACACAGACAGCATTTTGAAAGGATCCCCTGTAGCACAGCAGACTGGAAAAGTGGGAGAGGAACACTGGCTTCCCAACCTGGATTTTTAACTTCAACCTTGATAAAGACACATCCCCTAAAAACCAATGCTATCATAGATACCCTGAAGTTAATCAAACCTAGTTGACTTGAAATGTCCTTGAAAACAATATCCTTTACTGCAGTGCCAAGGCATAAATGAACTCCCCCAAAACAAGCACATTTGTGGATGCTTCTGTCTTGCTCACCTACTGTAAAGAGGTTGGATTAGGACTGCTTTCCCATCAGTAGGACCTGGTGCTGTTAGACAAAGGGATGGGGCTCTGTCCGTAAGCCCACTGCCAAGAGGGAAGACTGAGTCACTGTTTGCCTGGTTAGGGCCACAGCTGAAAATGAGACAACATGCAAATTTCTTTTGCCATCAACTTCTCTGCTCAGCAGGCAGTTCAAGCTGATCTGTGTTACACTGATTCTAAGCAGACCCATGAAAAAAAGCTGTTTCAAATGCCTATGTGTAAAAGTGGCATTGGTCAGAACTGAGGGAAATAAGGATTCATAACAGTGAAACCAGTGAAATGGAATACATGCAAATCCACCAGTTTTTGACATTCATATTCATCATATTCTGTTTTCTTTTTTATAAATTTGATGAACCAGTCATTTTTATCAGAAACAGTAAAATTTTAGAAATTCAGAACATCAGCAGTATTTTTCTCATAAGAAAAATATAAGAAAAGTATCTAGCACAATCCTAGTTTGGTTATCATAGGTGAGAGGGAACACATGATCTCATCTCTGCAAGTTTTATGTTAAAATTTTCAAATTGTATCTAACAATAATAATAATAATAGCCTTAATGATATCTTAATATAGAAGTGTCTTAAGAACATTTTAATTATAATATGTGACTATTCTTTACTATGGCTTTGCATCAGCTTGCTCAAAATGGAAGACAGCTACTAGTTTGCAATCTACCAGGATTTCTTCAAAACCTTACGTTTAAATAGGCATCATGCCTAACAACTTTTTTCCTCTGATATGAATGGAAGGCTCTATGCAATAGCTAATTAATAATATGACAATACTAATAAATATCATGATTGAGACCATTCAGAACTATTGGATAATACCTTGTTAGTATTAATTTTATTGATTTGGTCTAATTTCTAAGAGATCATTTTGGGTGTGTGGACAGAGCTTTTGTGAAACAAAGCCAAGCAACACAAACTTTTCCCTGACCTCTTGTTGAAGGCTTTGGATGACTAAGAGGACAAGCTAACTGCCCAGGGTATTAGGATGGACTCATGACTCCTTTGGTTGAATAAAAAGTCCAGCTCATAAGTATCACTTCCTCTGAAGGAACTAGGATTACTAGTTGCACAGTTGTGTAGGGTATACAGCCTGTGGTGCAGCACATGTGTTTGCTATACGGATTAGGCTGGTGCGTTGGCTGGTTACAGTTCATAAAGTCAGTGAGATGCCGGACTGGAAATGTTAGGAGAAAAAATGTACAAAATATATACAATGTACAAGATTTATACAATGACACTCAAATTTAGAGACAGGAACAGTTGATACGAAAAAGAGTGGAAACTGAACTGTTGAAAAATATTATTCCTTATTTTATTTTTTCTTTTTGTGTGTAATGTTAAAAGTTTCAGCCTGATTTTTTTCTTCTGGATGCAGAATCTGGATGATAAACTAATCAGCTCATCTTCAGCTTTCCCTTTTCACCCCTTAAGGTGAGACTGGAGTTAGCCATAAATATGAATGTGACGTTTGAACCTTGATTTAATTTCTTGTATTAATCCTATCTTCTAGTGCTCTGTGCATATACAACCAGCACAAAAGTTAAATACAACTTTATCATAAAGTTGTTTTATAACTGAAATTAAGGAAGAGAATGTTTCCAGATCATCCAAGATTTGTGTAAAGTGTCCTTTGAAATAATAATGTCAAATAGTCTTATTTCAGCCAGTTTCCAGCGTTAGTTTCCCACCTGTCATTATTATAAGTGAGCCAACATCTTGGATAACATCATAAAGATTCCCAACAATTTTTGATTGTTATGGTTCATAATATATATCATAACAGCACCAGGAAATACTCTGATGCAGTATACTGCAGAAAATATAACTCCTCAATGATATTTGGACTTGAATCTACCACAATTGTTCTTATTTATGTCAAGCAGTATCCAATCACGAAATAGCATGCTGAAAGCATTCATAGAATATTTGTTGTATGAAGTACCATTACTTCTCTTACTATTACTCCTGTCACCACACTGTTTAAGAAAATGTGGCAGAAACAGCCGCTGGTCTGCCTAGGACATACTATCCTAAGCCCCAGAACTGTTCTGAAGCGGAAGAAGGGCTGATCATAACTTTTCCCTCATTTGCAGGGCATGGCATTGTGCAGATGAGGCACACTTTCCTTCTCATTTCCTGGGCACACTGCAAAGGGTTTGTAAGAGATGCAGTAGCTCATAGGACAGGTCTGACACAGCAGCTACATCCATGAGAAAATATGTACAGGAGACCTGTGTCCCATAAAGCTGTACTGGGATTTCAGTGGCGACAATGTGAGGTCTTCCAACCAGAAGAAAATCTGGAATTTCAAAGCATACTACATTAAGTGAGCTTTTTTATCTTCACCTGACAATTTTACATTGGCATGTACAGCTATTAATGTTAAAAGGGTTACAAATTATTTAGACCCTTGGGAGAACTTATGTGATGAGCACAATATATTGAGGAATATCTATTTTTTTAGTTGCATCCCATTTAGTGAAACACAGTCCCTGTTGTTCATAAAGGTAAATGGGGCAGTACTAAAATGTAAAAATCAGTTTATTCCAAACAAAACCCTTTTTTAAAATAATTCCTTAAGGATTTCTAAATCAGTTTTTAACATCTGGGCCATCTTATATCTGCTTCACTAGTCTAATAGTCTCAGTTTCAAAAGAAAAGACATTTCACTGAGATTCACCAGTAGATGACAGATGGATCCTCTCATACTGCCCAAGACATGAAATTGCAGGTGACACCTGATATATGAAAATAAAAGAGCACCCATCAAGTAATCAGCCCCTGGCCTTTACTTCAGTGACGTCATGAAAATGCAGGTGGCTTACCTCTGGATCCTGGTGCTTCAGAGCAAAATGGTTTGCATTGTTAGGGGCTTACTGAGAAAACTTTTATCTCCCCATCTGTGTGGTCTCTGTTGTGATAATTTTGGAGTGAAGCCATCTTTACTATTCTGCCGGCTTAGCTGAAAGTTAGGAGCATTTGGCTGCAGGGCTGTTTATCCTGTGCTCTCTTGTAAAGGCCATCTTTTGAGGTTTGCAGTTGTTATCAATAGTGGAGTGTGTCCTGCACCATGATTAAGAGAATATAAGGGGAGAAAATGAATTCCACTCCACTGTTCAACTCTCATTTACAGGTCAAGCCAGTTTTCAAACTAAAGCCTGAGCAGTCTAAAAACCACAAAGAGATCCTTTTCCTCTTTCCAGTACTGGGCAGGTCTTCTTCCTCCACCCAACATCATATTTGGTGGTTTGAACGAGTAGCTGATTTTTAATATACTGATAGGCATTTTCAGAGCTATTAGCTGAGCATTTAATTTAAAATCCACCATTCCTGTTGGCAGTCTAGCTATTCTTTATCCCAAGAGTCAAGAATATATTATGGAAATATAGTATCTCCCCTATGACATTCCTAAAAGCAAGATGCTTGTTGTTTGCAGCCATCTTTTCAATCATTCCTGGAAAAGCCCATAAGAAAACCCAAATTCTAAAGCGAAGAGTCTTTTCCTCAGAGCACGAGGCACCAAATTCTAGTGTGTGAGACACCTACAGAGTCTTTGTGGTTCGTGGTTATGACCAAAGATTCAATTCTTAATGAAATCATGTTGCAGGACAGTGCAGAGATAGCAAATTCACTGGGATGCCAGATTTTCAAGGGGTGACAGATTTTCAAGACTGCACCCACAAAGTGTCCTCTTGCCTCAGAGACCATTTTATGAATAAAGCCCCAGTTGAAAAACAGCAACTTTTTCTCATGAACACAGATAGGATGCTCTCATCTCTGTGAAGGGATTAGTGGAATTGCTTTGATTACTCAGACTGAGGAAAAGGTGGGACCATGATCGGGATTACACTCCCAGTCCACCCTCCACAACATCTATAAGGAAACCAGAATAGCATGTCCTTTACTTAATGCAAAGTACACAACACCACTGTGATGAACTAAAACAGGCTGTGTAAAATTAGTTGTGCAGCTAGTGCCTTTCTGGTGGGATGTGGTCTGTGAATGAGCCACTCTTCTTTATAACAGTGACACATAAAAAGTTCATAAAAGCAGCAGTAACCATCTGACAGCAGTGCCCATGGTACGGGCATGGTTAATCATTCACCAAGAGTGGCCTGAAAGGTGATGGTAGTAAAGCTTTGTGGCAGTCCCAGTAAGAATCTGTTGTCCAGCTACCCAAGATGGAAAGTGATGACTTCATTGCTGGCAACTGAAGGCTCTGTTTTTCAGAAGCTGAGGAGGAGTCACTTTGGAAAATACACCTAACACAAAGATGCATGAGAAATGTCATCAGTCCAAATAAAAGGAAATAGCAAAGCTTAACTTCATGTGTGGATCAGTCCAGTAGACAGATACTATTGCTCAATCTAAATGACAGAGAGAGACTGTTCCTAACTTGGTCCCAGGAGCCCTTTCCAAAAGCTAGTAACTCATTTTCTCTACCTTATTTTGTTAACAGAACTCATTAGCTTTTCCGTTTCAAACTGGTAACTTATATATGTTTCTGTTGGAGTAGGATGTCATTTCTTCTTTGGCTCTCTTCTTTGTTATTGTTTTTTTATTGAATCTGCAATTCACACTTAAAACTTCTAATATGCCTTTTTGAGTGTTCATCTTCCATTTTGACATTCCCTAAGCTCAGTTTCAATAAAGTGCTACAAGAAGCCATTCTCTTCCTTTGTTCTCACACCTTGATGATGATCATCTGTTTTTTTTACTGCTCTCTTGCTTTCATATCTCACTGAGATCAAACTACTTGTTCTATCTCTCAGAAACACAGCTTTTATTTAATCAGATTCCTTTCTCCCTCCTACATTCTGGCAGCAATTGGGCTGAGCAGAGTTTTCCCATCCACAAAAGTCTTGATATTTAGAAAGATTTCTCTGTTACTTTCAAGCTCCCTCAAACAAACAAGACATACAGCTCTTCATCCACCCCAGAATGGGCAATGTACCAGTGATTTAAAGAGTTTTCCTGTGATCCAGGAGGATTTTGATTTTCTGCTCTTAGTCAGAGTTGAACTGCTGGCCTTCTGCAGCTGAGGAAGCAACCACAGTCACTTGACGCTTCACTGCTGCAAGAGAGGTGCTCAGCTAGAAATTCCTTTCTTATCTGGTATGTATGGCTGTATGAACACATTTTTGACAAATTAACTCTTCATCGAGAAAGTAAAAATTAGGAAAAAAAATTATCCTGAATTGCTGGAAACCTGACTTTATTTTCTATGATCAAGGCACTCCAGCAATACTAGCTGGTGGGCTGCCTTTGGTCTTATTCCATTAGAGCTTGTCCCAAACCCTGGTGGTAGCAGTCAATCTTATCTTTCCTTGTGCTTACCCAATGGAAACTCCTCTTCCTCCTCTTCTTTAATCTCAGCTTCCTTCAGTGAGCTTTCACCTTTTCCATTTTCCATCAATAAAGAGTCACTAAACTGATCCTCTTGCTTTATTCACAAAAAGCTAGGGAGATATGCAGCCTCCTTTCAGAAAGTCACCACACTCGGAAGAGCCAGAGTCCTGCTGTTTTTGTTACTGTTACAGACAGGAGAGAAAGAAGCATCTCGGTTTGCAGAGCCAGTATGCAGAGAGTGAGATACCTGTCCTGTCATCCTCCTCCTTTTGGTGGCCTCCCAATAGTAGCATTATTTTTCTGGCTATGGGAAGCCTTATTAAGGATATGTTTGGAGCAGTATTTACAGTCTTTCTTACAAGAATCAAAAATGTTTTTCTTCCAAAAGTATGTGTAGGACTTTGAAAGCCATATTTTGGACATGTAAAATACAAGAATGTGCTTACCTTTTTCCTGCTGCTATTTTAAATGTTCAGCCCAGCTTTGACATGTTTGATTGTGTCATGATAATCAGTTTTTGACCTATTACTGTTTTCAAAGTATTGAATTAGTAGTATTTTAACAGAAGTACATCTATGGAAGGATTTACTTAGGTGTTATTTCTCTGGTTCCCTGAAGAGTAAGGCAAAATATTGTTCATGTAAGTTCTAGCCCACTACAGCAAATACTGTTTCCATAAATACTTGCACAAAATAAAAAATGATTTGGTGATGTTTTCATACCAGGATTTTTCCTTCCTGTATACTATCTTGAAGTGTCTTTTTATTACCATGAACATCTCATAAAACATTTTTTAATGTTGCATGCTCAACAATTGCAGGTATTTATTTTCCAGAAGCTTTCACATCACATTTCTCTGTATGTATAATTTCACACATCTAACCATAGAGTAAGGAACAATTATGTGAGTCTCCAGTGACCTAGGGTAGCTAAGAAAAGAACTGAAGTAAGAAATGATGAAGAAATAAAAATTCACCAAAAACTGGAGGTGATTTCAAACACAGATTAAAAGAAAATAAGGTGTTTTCAAGAAACAAGTAAAGAAGTAATGAAATTATGGAAAAGTGGATAAATAATGAAAATTATTCATTATTTATTGGGAGGATTTTTTTCACATAATTGAAGGAGATATGATTTTCAAGAGATTTTGGCTTAGAGTGCTTGTCCTTGACAATGCTAGACAATTCAATGTGCCATTTTTTTGTAACCTTAAAGGGACCAGATTCTTTATCATGAAGTACAAAGTGGAATTAGACCCAGATCATTGAAGGTATCACTAGTATCTTCACAGTTTTAGCTGTGATGCTCATTTTCGCACTTGTACCAGTCTGAAAGAGTAGTCTTCATTATCATATTTTTCATTTAGAGCCCAAGCTGTAAATAAGGAGATATGATGTCTGTATATCAACACCTAAGTGTGAAAAGACTTCTCTACACATACTAACTGTGTGCATGAAGCAGTCCTGGGGAAGTACTGTTCTATGTAATAGTATCAGTTATATGTGTCTTCAATATTTGTATTTAATTCAGCATTACACTATCAAAAGTGTCAGTGCACTATACCAATAACAGCAGATATTTTGGTCCTTGCTGTACAGGTAGCTAAGCATATGAAAAAGGTTTTGCCTGATAAAGCAGAAAGGTATCACTAAACCCTGGAGCTCCTTAGCCTCTGTCTTAATCACGAACCTTCCCAGCCTATAACAGAAGATAATGTCAGAGGTTGTCTATAAATTAAATGTTAACTTTTCTAACTAACCTACTTATATATACTGTATATTCAAACCTGCATTCACTGGCCTCTGAAGTACTTGATGGATTAAGTCAGGTCTGCAGTAGGATGCTGAACTGTCCCTGGGGATCAGTATGATTAAGCTGAAAGCTCTAACATTTTTAGTGGGTTTGTGCTACAGAAGTATTTCTCCAATTTGTTTATAATGTGTCCTGTTATCAGAGGTAGGACTGATAGTATTGCTTATGTTGAATGTTGTCTGATGCTTCCCATTTTAAGATTCTGGTTTCCTCTGCTGACACATGTTTTAGACTTTAACCCTTGGTTTTGAAATGGATGTTTTCCTGTTGTGTATCTCTCTCAGGCTGAGTACGTTTGGGAAATTTAAGCCAAAAGGAATTTCATTGTCTTTGTGAATGAGCACAATCAGAAAGCACATGGTGTTTCTTTAAGGGCCCCCAAGCCCCATTAAATTGTTATAATGACCTTTCCTTAACAGATCTAGTGCCCCCATCCTTGAAATAAGTCTTTCTGTCTTGCTTGTAAGAATCAATTTCATTTGGATCAGATCACAGGCCCTTGAGAGGAGCAATTTTACACCTGGACCCACCAGAAATACCTGGGCTGCAGGCTCAGAAGCCTGGTCTGCCCTGCACACCCAGTAAGAGGAGCAGCACTTCATGTGTCCCCAGAGGCCTTGGTTTCTACATGTACTATCTGTACACAGAACATATGTGTAGAAATCACAGATGCTTCAGATAACATCACAGCTGCATATAACATCAGAGCAAGCTGAGCTTTGAACAAGGTCTACTCTGAGGTGAAGGATGCTGAAAAACAATTCTGGATAGGTACCAGAAAACAGTAACACGTATTTGTATCAATCGTTCCATGTCTCCATTCCCTAACTAGAAAATGAACATATATAATACTTCTCAGAAGAACAGTGTGAAAACATCACGGTGTCATCTCTGGTTATGAAACTGTAGTACTGAGCACCATAGCAAAGCTCATGAAGTAATATGCAATTCTGTCTGAAAAACAGGCCAGGATTTCACCAGCAAAAGAACAACAGATTGGATAGCAGGTCACCAAATATACAGTGGATAAAGCAGAAACTATTTAATCAAAATGTCTTTTCACTAAAGATATGAATTGTGGTGAAAGAGGAAATGTTAACATCCTACCAGTTTCTGATTACTAAGGGTCTGAGTCTGCAACTTGAGTATATTTGTATTAATATTCATTCTGTGTAATTTACCCATACAGTATAATTACTCTGCTGCATTTAGCTTCATATTAGATTTGCTTGGGTCTGTATTTGCCTGTGAAACAAATATGTATTTTGCCCATTATATCACCACTTTCCTCTTGAGACATCAACAGAAAATATGTTTATTCAAGTTCAGTGTTAGTTCTAATAGACCAGTTCTCTATGTGGCTATGAGAAATAAAAACTGTAAGACATTTTATCTGATGCCACACTTACAATTATCAGTTGAGATGCACTTGCTGAGGTACGTCAGCCATTGAGCCAGGTAGTGCTTTCTCTCCCCATTTTCAAATTGCAAACCAAAGTCTTTTTTCTAGCAAGTTCCTGCCTTTTCAAATTACTGGTTAATACTGTAGTAGCAAAGATAAACTTCATAAAATAGATTAAATACTAAAAATGTAATTATGTTTTAAATTAAATGTAAATGTTTAAAAATATAAAACTTTGTAAATGTGTTTTTGCATTTTGCACTGAAACCTCCCATATATATGTATAGAGCAATTGACCACACATAAAACTGTCTCACAAATTTCAAAGTAATAGTTTGTGTAATTATATTGAATCAGAGGGGTCCTGTTACTTTGTTCATAGCTGGGAAAAAAAGCTTATGTAATACTGAAATGAAATGTTATTACAGTCTCACTCATTCTTGGAATTGGCTTAGTGATTACTTCAACATCGACATCAGTGAAAAACATTTGACATCTGGCCTAGAAAATCAGACAGCAGACCACAGAGACTTTGATTAAAAAACTTCATGTAATTTTCTCCAATCAGTAAGCTGGCCTATTCTTTTATTAGAATGAAGGTTTCACTCATCACCTGCAAATTTCTAGGAAGACCTCAGGAAAAAAAAAAAAAAAAAAAAAAAAAAAAAGCTGTTCTCCTACTTTTATAATAAATTTCCATTCCAACAAGCAATTGCACAGACTGAAGAGGTGCATCAGTTTCACTGACAATACATTTTCTTCTATTTGCAAACGGTCAAATATTTGATTTCCACAGGTGATTTTGATATTTATTCCTTTATCAAAGATTACTAGTTCATCCTTCTCTGTTTAATGATTCCAAGGGAGTTTTGCAGAAGATTCAAACCCATTTTCTGGAAAGACACAGCAAAATGTACAAGTTTTTTCATGGTCCCTGTATGTCACTGAATAATCCAAGTTAGAAATAATATAGGCCACTTATGCTCATGTTTTATTATCCTCCTCCAGACCACAGCTACTCTATCATGAGAAAGAACAAACCACTAGCACAGTATTACAACATACATTAAGAAATGAACTGCACTGCAGTATCATCATGAATTAGTCTCAGGCTGAGGTTTTGGTTCATGATGTGAGTGCATGGCATCGATGAACTCAGGCAACAACTACTGCAGTAATGAACCATCACACTGACTTTCCTCTTTGAATCAAAATTTATATGATAAAACTGGATAATTAACTTATTTTCAACAAACTAGTTTCAATGTATCTGTTTTCATCTCAAAGAAAATTGCTGAAGCCATTTCAGACACAATATCCCATCTTCCTGTTCTTTGGCAAGGAAAAAGTCCCTGCTAACAGCAGGCCACAGTAGATTTGCTTACCTCTTAAGAACAACAAAGTGTGTTGTAAAACATGATATTACTATCAAAACATTCATTGTTAAATCCTAATAAAATTACAAGGTTGGAATAGAGGAAACTACTGTATTTCCTTGAATTGTACATCACTGTAACCCTTATGAAAGCTAATGCTCAAAAAACTTTTGAAAGCAGAACGGTAGCAAGGAGAGGGAATAATCTGACTCCTGGAAAAAGAACAGGAAATCTCTCTACCATAGTCAATTGAGGATTATAATTAATGATGTACCTTACGGGCCCTCACCAGAATCAGTCATGGTTAGTCCCAAACGTTTCAGTGAGGATGAGTTTCTCTTGCTCCTGTTGGTTTTTGTTAGAAGTAGCCATATTGGTTCCTTCTGTTTAACATAGCCCTTTAATTACTCAACATGTTGATACTTCCAGCTATGCAGTCATATTACAGGAATAGAAGCCTCCCTTATGAGAATGTGCCTAATAGCACAAACATAACAGCTCAAAACATACATTAACAGTATAACATTTACAGCATAGAGCTTGTTTCCCTGTATATAGGGAAAGACCAACCTGCTTGCTATCAGAGCACAAACACTGATCACTGCATCCTGGCTGTGTTCTCTAATTTCTCCTTTAACTTCAACTACTAATTCTAAAATACCATGATTAATTTCTCATTAAAGCATTAGCACATAACGATGAATTTCAGAGTAGAGAAAACCTATTTTTATAATGGATATAACAAAATCTCCTTGAGAAAGATATTGAATAGAATCTATTGCCCCTTTGATCCAAAGTCTTACTACTCTGTTTTATATTCTCAAAATGTTTTGCATTCACACTATGCTCCATTCCACAGCAGTCTTTTTTTAAGCAAAAGTGCTGAAGTCCCTCTACCAGTGGCTGGGTCAGTTATTACATTTGTAATAGTAAAAAGGCTGAATAAAATCAGAAAGCTGTATCCTCTTCCCCATGTTAGGGAAAATGGGGAGAGAAGTGCACATAATGGAGGCTTTTCTTGTGTGGTATGGAGAGCAAGTAGGAAAGCACAACACACAGATGAGCTGTATGTTGTGTTTGCTTCGTTCTGCTGCATGACTGTATCCCTGCAGTAAACTATTGCAGAATTGGACATTAATAACTTTACTCTCACTAATTGGTTATGGACTTTACAGTACTAAACAATAAACTAATTAAGCTGGGTCAGTTGGTCTCCTGAGATGTTCTTAAGAACAACAAATAGACAACTACCAAATCCATAGGTCACAGGCAATGCCAGAAAGAAGTGAATGAGGTACCGAGGGGATGCATGCAAGCCTGGAGGGGAGCCATTGAGACTGTTTGTGGGAGTGCTGCTGCAGGCAGAGAGGAGGGAAGGACACCTATAGAAATATGGAAGTCACCTGAAGAACAGCCATGAGGGAGAGCCAAGAGAAAAGGCTTTTTGAGCAGAGTACTGGCTAGAAAGACCTGAGAAATTGTTTCCCCTTCTTGTGCTCAAGCATTTAAAGTTTCTTCTAAAAAACATGTACAGAACAGTGTTAAAAACAAATCTGCCTCTGTCATTGACTTCACCTCTTGGTTAAAGAAAAGCAATAGAATTGGTTTTCATATAACAGTGTAGATATGTGTACATGAAATTAGCATTTTCCTGCTTTTCTCTTGAGCATTCCTGCCTTTGGGAACACTTCATACAAATTTGTTTCTGCCTGAAACTTCAACCTCAGCCACTTGTTTTTCCCTGTGAGTATATTACAGACATTCACATAAAGGTGATTGACCCTGACAATGTATGATAAAAATGGTGATCCTTTATGCTACACCATTACGCAATGAATCTGGGAAAGGCTGAAATAAAAGGAATTATACGATCAGGCCACCTGTGATCATAGTGAATTGAAGTGACCCAGGATACTCTTTTCAGGCCTGTGCCACCATCATTCTATTTCAAGATATCCAAATACGAATTAAGTGACACCAAATGTATTTTGTCTTCAAAGTAAGTAACATCTGTTTACTGAGCTCTACGTGGTACTTGCCAAACGTGTAACAATTCTTCATGCAATTGCAGTAAATGCTTGGCACACTAAGCTTCCAAACTAAGCAAGTGACATATTAAGACAAGACTAAGAGAGAGCTCCTCTGTCCTGTAATTCCACACACTGGTATATGCTATCAAGTGACATGATGTTTCTTTCTTCCTATAATTCATTTTAAATAATTGCATCACCAACAAGTGATATGTCATCACAAAGGACTAGAGATTTCATTATTTGTCTCAGATGAATTCTTGAGTATGGCTCATCTGAACATCTTTTGTTTTGTACTGTGAAGGGAGGAAAAAAAAGCACCTCTGCTAAAGTTTTATATGTAGCAAAACCAGTCCATTTAACTGGTTTGTTTTAAACAATCCAGGATTTTACTTAAGTGTTATTTAACTTCTTCATCAGAATAAGATTAATGCTTCTGCTAACAAAAGAGTCTTAATCTTCATTTTTTGTTTCTTTTCTACAGAGCAGGAATGTAAGTTGTTTTTTTTCAGGTTTGGTCATAATTAAAGATGACTAAAAATTCACTTTGGGTCCACCTAATTATTTTTTTCATACTTCAACCATTTTTAAAGTTAGTTTCAGGTGTTGTAATGATTTTTTTTCTTTAACTTACACTTATTTTGCTCTGATATTGCTTCATCCATATACATTTTGTATTGATAGTAAATCAGATTCAAATTTGAAATGAAATCCTACTTTAAAGCCAAGTAAATTTAAGAAACAAGGAAATATTTAATTTAAAATGAATATTTTATTTTATTTTATAATCTTTCTTCAAAACTCTGGACTTAATTTCTAAAATTCTCTGATTAGAGATCTTTTCTGTATACTTTAAATTTCTGGTTTTTACCTGGACAAGGTAATGTGCTCATACAGAGACAATACCATTAGGACTTTTCCTAACTTCTCTTCATTTTCATCTGTAAGACAGAGGGAAGTCTGTTGTCTGAAGCAGTAGACATTTATTATGGAGACAAAGTATGGTGCAATTTAAAAATGATACATTGGAATGTTTGCTAAGAATGGGTTTAGTACATATTTCTAATACTATGGATACTATTTCATCACCACATGAATCTTGTTTGGAGGGTTTATCTGTGACAATTTCATAATCTGTCACTAAGTGGATTGTATATACAAATGCATTAATTCTTTGTTTGAGGTTCTTATGACCATTCTAAACACAGGATCCTGTAGAAGAGTCCTGCCTAATCATGTGTTTACAAAGTTTATGCTTGTTTGCATACCGTATGGTTGCCAAAATGTCTGGATTCAGGACTGTGACTGCACAGCTGAGGGACAGGCTAAGGTATTTTCCATTCAGTAAAGATACTCTATAGTTCTTGTTAGAAAAGTTTCTTTCTACCCCATTTCTTAAAGACTATTATTTTAAGGTTTTCTCAAGAAAGAGAAAATAATAATAAAAATAATTCTTGTTATAATGAGAAGGTTTTCTCATTATAATCTTTTCAAATGTTTGGGATTATCTTAATAGCAACCTCATCTCTGCATGACTTAGGTACCTATTAATTTATTTTGTTTAATTGGATTATTTCATGATACCTATATCCATGGAAAGCATTTTCCATGTTCGGTTACTTATATATATCCCAAAACTAAGAACAAGTACAAGAAAAAATGTTGTTTGCAGATCTAATCTTTATCCTTATTAGAGAAGTAAAGTTCATTGTTTAAAAAAAAAATGGGCATAACAAAGCAGAGAATGAAAAGTTGTAGTGAGCATTGAGTAATATGATGATAATGGGAAATAAGAAATAAAGGGATGTGTTATGCTACAGAGTTACGCAGACTTTAGTTCAGAGACAGCGAGATGACATCTTTGCCCTCATTTACCATATAACCCAAGTACATTAAAACACCAGATGACCTCCTCCTACCCTAATGTCAGCTTGCACCTCTATGTAAATTTAGCTTGCATTTATGTAGATTTCAAGTTACAGTGTAAACAGTTCTACGAAATCCACCACATTCATTTCTATAAGAAAGTGAAAGCAATATTCATGTATCAGAAATTACTGTATTTAACAACAGATTTTTTTACTTTCATCTCTTACATCACTGTAAATTCTATTTACATGCCAAAATAGTTTCAGATAGTCTTTAGCAGACACACTTTCCTTCTTTTCCAATATTTGTAAACTCTTAGCTACATTTTATAGCTCATCATAATTCTCTCCCAAAATATTATCACATAGAGTATAAATTCTTCAGCATCCAGCTGACATGGCTCATAATTTCATCTAGTAACCAATGTCTTCAGGATCATGTTGCTGAAGGATTTTTTTATCAGTTGCCCAAATCATAATTTGCAGCCTCTATTGTTACATGCTTAATGGTCTGTGACATGTTTTTTCTTGTTCATAGTTATGGTACTTTTGTGTAATGGCTTACAGGAATTTCTACAAACACAAGTATAGGGAATTTATTTTTAATCATATAGCTAAGAAATTTTTAACTGAAAGCTCAGCCCTCTGTTAGCATTGTTAGAGGAAAGAATGCCACCTACTGAATTATCAATACCAATTCAGTTCATAGCCTGTATTTTTTTTACAGATCACTTATCTTAATGCTGATCAAGCTTAATACTAGATGGCCCTGATACTTGGCAAGACCACAGACCAAAGGAATATAACTCCATGATTCATATGATGGGCAGTTGAATTTTTAGACTGTCAAAATCGAATGTTAAAAAGAAACATTAGTACATTTTGCAATACATTGCACTCCCCAAAGGACTTAGCAAGAAGAATTCTAGGAGTTTTATGAGATTAAAAAAGCTGAGAATTAAAATAACACCAATAAAGATGGTTTTTAAGTTTAGAAAAGCAGATACTGGTGGATCACAGACCACGTATACATTTTAAATTGCATCGTAACAAGAACAGCAACAGTAGAAAGCACTTCTTAGCGCTTTCATCTTCTCATACTTTATCAAGACAAATAATTAGTGATAAAATTATTTTTACATGTCTTGTAACTGCTGGAGATGCAGCTGTGAGACAAGCTGTGGTGCATCCTACCCCATGTTCCATCAATGATACCGCTAACCAGGTTCTATTCCAAAATTTTTGACTCGTGAATTTAGACAAGACAAATACAGTTAAGTCCCTAAAACTTGTGGCAAGTATAATTTACTTCAAATTAAACCTGCAAATGGAGCAGTTGATCTTGAAATTCAAATTAAACCTGCAAATGGAGCAGTTGATCTTGAAACTACTAGAGTAAAATAGTTTGCAAAAATATGGTGCTGTGCTATTTTTCCTCAAATCAATTTGACTTCAAGAAAGTGAGTATGCCAGGAGAGAATATGACCATCAGTAGTGGGTTGGTTGGTTGTTTCTGACAACTATCCCAGTTCTGTTAGTCTAGTATTCTACACAGACTTACCCAGTAGTAGAGTTATAACCACCCACATTCCTATGGTTTTAAAAAAATAGGTTATTATTTGTAAGACCAGCATTTTGGATGTAACTTCAAGTGACCTTTGCTACACTTGATAGCATTTTTTATACAGCAATGACACTCAAAGGAAGAAACAGTAGAAATCAGTTCAGCTTTCAAATTAAGTAGATAATGGCATTAACATCTGCTGTGTAAAACAAGGACAGCACAACTCCCAGTCTCAATTTTTTTTTGAAATTAGGTCACATCATAGGAGAATGGAAACCCTCTTCTAAAAGATACATCTGAATGTAACAGACTTTTTCATATAATATAGTCATTCAAGAAAATTTAAAATAAGCAAAACTTTATTTGTTATTTAAATATGCATATTAGCACTGAATAACACAAAGAAAGCAGTATTCACAATCCACTCAAGAGCAGAAGTATTATCCTATAATTCATATGGAAATTTTTACCTGAAAAACAACAACAGTGATTGAGTCCATACTGTTATTTTGTGGGCTGTATTAAGCATTAAAATAAACCTTCATTAGTTCATTTTTATTTTTCACATACAGCTCAACAGTAGCTATCATTTTTAAACAAGTATATAAAATATGTGGATGCTATAAATAATATAAAATATGGACACAAATAACAATGAGAAAATATCTTCTTTTTGAACAAAACTGGTATACATTTCAAGGGTACTTAGAGTAATCAATCATCCAAATAGAGAAGATGTGCTCAGTAGGGAGCGGGAGTGTCGCAGGAGAGGGCACTGATCTGTTAAGCCACATATGATGATGTGTTAAATAGAGGAAAATTGGCTGGCAGCAGCTCACATATTGATAGTGAGGAAATATTTTTTGCATGTGAGCAGGAGAGGACAGAGGGCTCTGGAGCCTGCCTGTCCTGCACAGCAGAGGTAGGGAGGGACCTCAGATGGGGCAGGAGAACTGTGTGCTGCTGCTGTTTTGTGGCTGGTGGATGCAAGCCCCCTTAATCTCACCCACTGCTAGGTGAGCTTGTGATGACAGCACTTTTCAAAGCAGTAAGTACTCAACAATATGCTCAGATAATATTTTAATGACTTAGAAAAACTTTCAGAAACATCCTGATCTGAAGGAATGTTTATAGCAGACAGCAAGTGTTAGCATTGAAATTAATCTAATGTTAATTCATTAAAGTAATAAAAATTCCTAGGGAATTTGCATTATTTCCTATCAGAAGATGTGCGAACACAACAAAATTAAACCATGGATAACAGTTACTTTTTTTGCCTTAAGTTAATTCAGGTTGTGCCATTGATGCAAGAAATTTGCCTCTGAGTTCCCCACCTCTGAGTGGTGTAAAAAAATCTGCTACTCACAGGGATGTTGTGACTACAGATGGTTAAATTATTTCTCATGATTTGATAAAGCAGGCTTTGTTTATCCACAGGCAAGTCATCTGCAAACACAGTTCGCACTTTACAAATATATTCTCTGCTCATAATTGTTTAATGAGCAACATTTACAAACAAAGACTAGCGCTGAGGTTGGTTGTGAACGATTTCTTCTGCTCGGGGTTTCAACTGAGCTGCTGGTCATTTTAGCCACACCATTTTGGTTCTGCTCTTTTAAACAACTCAAGTGATTTAAAGAGGAAATTACGCCTATTAAGTAATGACAGTGAGAAACAGGTATGTTTTCCCCTATGCTGGGTCTTTTTTATTCAAACCTCATCGTATTTTTCAGTTCCCTCTGAGAACAAACATAGGTCTTAATATAGCTCACTGACTTTCACTGAGGACCAAACCCCCCAAATACTCCACAGGAATTGCAGCAAACAAGCAGGGAACTAACAAAATGGAATTGCTGCTGAGAATTTAAGTAGTATTTGTGAGCTTGATCTAGCAATATTTCTAGCTCACACTGTGCCTGTGAGAATAGAACACATAGAAAATGTATTATCTTCCTAATATATCTCATTTTTTTAAATCTGATAATACTTGATTTTTTTCCTAAGCTTATTTGTCACAACCTAAAGAAATGTTTTTTATGAATACTACTAGCATGGTCTTTCTCCCAGTCCCAGCAAAACAGTGAGCGTTTCTGTTTGATGATAAAATATAACTCAGTATTTATTCAGAATTTAGTCACTACTACTACCCTTTGTAGGCCATTCTATGTCTTTTGGCCTTAATATCCTGCCCCAATGCAATGTTCGAAAAGGCAGAAAATGAAACAGAACTTTCAAACTTCCATCAAGCAAAAAAGCAACAACCAAAAAAACCCTTCATCCTTCTCTCGTTATGGTTTGTTGAATCTTCCTTTGTCTTGTTGTATAATAGGAATAATGTTCATGGCAATGGAGTATACACACAATAAATAGCTGCTGTGGTTATCAAACACCTCAGCTTCACTTCAGCATTTAATCACCCACAAAAGCCATTTCTTTGCCTTGTATACTTCTCTGCCACAAACATTATCCTGTAGCTAACATACACCCTGGAGTGCCAGACCTTCATTTTGCACTCTGAAAGCTGAATTGGAAGAATGGAACACCCAACTCTCTGTTTTTAAAATAACAGTTTTAAAGTTAAAAAGAGGGTAATAGTAATCAAAATCCCCAAGCCCCCATTAATGTAGTAGAGAAAAAAGGCTGTCTTAAATGGTCTCCCAAAATTACGTGCTGGAAAGACGCCAAAGAAAAAACATAGTTATGATAGACATATGCTAGGAGATTATGATAATAACTTTGTTCTGGGAGGAATTAACTTTGCTCCCATGTTAGAAATAACCCTAGCATAGCCAACAGTGCTTTGCATAACACAACTTAGAGAAGTTTCTAACAATAAATAGAAATGGCTCTCTCAAGCTGCTTTGACAGACCCAAAATTTTAATGTCTTGAAAGGCATAAAGAAATATAATATAAAATGAATATTCCTCTAGTTCATTTTTCCTGACTTTTCCACGTCTGTCTCTTCACAGCTCCTCAGGTTGCCCCTATAAACTCTAGGCAACACTGAAGGGTTCCTGAGATCCTCAAGACTGCTGAACTTATTTTATTCTTGGCGAGTCCTGTGTTGATAGCCGGTATGCTCCCGATCAGTCCATATGTCCTCTTAATTTATGATTTAATCTCATCTATGTCTGATCAACAGTATCTCATCAGCCTAAATTACTCCAGTTCCTGGATGGGTATTTGTGGCTTCTAAGAACTTAGAAGTCAAAAAGGGAGACATGAGAGAGCATTGAGCCTGTGGAAGTTAGACAATGGATAGAACTATCCATTGAAGTAAGAAAGGAAATATTCTGGGATAGTAATAAGACAAAGAAAACATGTCTGAAGGGAAATAAGAAAAAAAATGAAGGAAGGGTGGAAGGAAGAGAAAAAGAGAAAGATAATGGAATCTCTACAGAGAGAAAGAAGTAAACAATTTGGGCGTCCAGTGAAAATAATGGATCAGAAAAAGGAAGAGAAGTAATGCTTTAAAAAGAAAAACTGCATATGACTGAAGAAGGAGAAACTAAACAAATTCCACAGTGCCTGGAAGTAGAACTGAAGTTCAGTTAGAAGGGAAAAGCATTATAAAACTGGAAAGAGGGAAAAAGCACTGGAAATGAGTAAGGGGAAGTCCAAAGAAAAAGAAGGGATGAAAGAAAAATACTAGAAGGAAGAACAAAGCAGCTAACATCAGGCTGGTGAATGTATTTTTCAGTGCTTTGACCACTGTGAAATTATAAAAGAGAAAACCCAGGGACTAGTGTATTATACATGCTATTGTATAAACTATGATGTATAAGCTACACCATGTACATGAAAGCAGAAAGTCCTTGCATTACCTATTTTCCTATATCTTTTTGATTTATTCTGAATTTATTAAAGTGAGTTAAATGGAAGGACTATAAGTTGAAGCAGCAAGATGAGTGATATGCATTGGTGCATGTTAGAAACCTTGCTCTGATTCTTTAGAAAGAATTTAAAGGGAAGAGTTAGGGTCCTTTGACTTCACAAGGAGGGAGTATCCAAAACACAACATATGAAAAAGTTCAGGGGCAGACACTGTTTGAGATGTTGCTTCTAGAAAATGTCCCTTTTATCAAGAGCAGAGGTTGTTGGAAAGTTACTGAAAGTTTTCCATTTTAATTTTCAGTATCTGTCGTGTCATGTTTGGTTTTAATATGAGGCTCACAGAGAAAGGCTCATTATATTTAGAAGATTGCACATTTACTGTTTTAGATAATTTGAGGCATTTCAGCTTTACCAGTCCATCTTTGGAAGACTACAACAGAGACAGGTAGAGTGAAGTCAGGTATATGCCAATTCAGATATACTTCTGAAAGGTTAATTTTAATTAAAAATATCAGCAGGTGGAGAGAAGGATATACACCAGGTAGTCACCCTGCCCCCTCTCCTGCATAGTACATATCCAGCTACAGGAAACAAGGAAGGAAGTCATCTCAAGGGGGAAGTGAACTGAGAGATTAATATGATGTTGTGTTGAAATTTGTCATGTTAAAGCATTCTGCCATCTAATGGAGTTCCCAGTCCTGATTTGGTCAGGTCTGAGAAGTCCCCTACAGAATGAATAGAAAGAGCTGGGTATGAAGAATCACATTCATGAAAGCAGAATGCTGATCTGTTAAGGAGAGGGTTTTATTTATATTCATTCCATTCAAGTGTCTTAAAAAGAATCACATTACAGAGTATTTTTCTTGCCTTTATCCATTCACTGGTCCAAATATGTATTGCATTATGTCTTACAGATTCACATGATAGGCAGAGGAGGTCCCACTGCAGCAGAGGAGGTCCCACTGCAGGTCACCTCGCAGCCAAGGGCATTCTCTGGGGAACCAAGAAATGTGATTTAAGGGCCCAACAGGAATGGGAGTTTTAAAGCTGAACCTTTCACACTCAAAATTAAAAAAAAACCAAACCAGCACTGACCTCTTAGGTAAAAATGTGGATGCAATGCCTCCTCCTCTTGTTATGTCATACCTGAGCCTTCTAGATCCAGCCTCACCAGTGACATCAGCAGAGGAAGACTAACCTGTGACTATTTAAGGCAGAAGTAGTGAGCCGAGGTGCTTCAGCATCTCCAGATTTGGGTGTTTCTTGCTTTCTCAAGGTGTCAGGGAAGCTGAGGTACCTATAGGATTAGAAAAAGTGATACAATATCATTTAGATACCAGCAATACCTAAATGTTGGATTTAAGTGCCTAAGGAGGCACTGAGATCCTTAAGCCCCACTTGTAAATTGAGCCCCATGTTTCTCCTATAAAACTGTCTCTGTCAGCAACATTGCTCCTTTAAGAAATGTTAATTTTGATTTTTATTTTGCCTTTATATAACCTGCTTTACATTCTTTGTTGCTTCTATGAACTTATAAAATCACCCTATTATATATAAATGTAAGTCGCTTAAGTCATCTAACAATATTAGCTCAGTTCAATACACTCAGGATGAAACAGCTGTATAAGCTTTAACCCTTTATGCAAGTCTCTGTTTATTATCCTTACTTATTTGACTCACAAGCTGAAATAACTTCCTTGTCCTGAGCCATGCACTTTTCTTCTGACTGAGCTGCTAAATGTTCTGGTTGTTCGACTCCCTTTAATAGCTTTCGTTTTGCATTCACAGTGGCTTTTCAGCACATTATAAGTGGGACTGGAAACACAGTCTCTCATTTAAAGTAGCCAGATGCTCTGCTGATTTCAGTTACTTAGAGCTTAGCCAAATTTCAACTGTTTGGGATAAAATAACATTCTATGCCTTGTGTTTGCCCTAGGCTGGATTATTTAAGAAAATTTTAGCCAAGGCAATTGAGCCCCATTCTAGAGAAAGGTGAGGGATACTGTGCAGTTTTACTCATACTGAAAAATACTGGTATCACTGCTGTGAAGAATTTCACCTTTTCTTTGCACTGAGGCATGGACTATGGCTTGGACTAAGTGGTCTTTGTATCTAGCCTACAAGTGAGATAAAGCCAGCCTGCATAGGGCTGCCTGTCATCCCATCTTGATTTACTGTTGAAAGTCAGCCCACTTAAGTGTTAATATATGACAGTGTAGATGGGGGTGGGGTGTTGGGGAAAGCAGGCTTTAATCTCCGTATTTTCCCCCATTAGCTGCTCCCCTACTGAGTCCCACAGTCACCAGGATAGGAGGGCAGAGCTGATGTGGGAATAAGTCCTCTTCCTACAAATATTCAGCCAGTGCAACTTTGCTGGTCCCAGCTCTGCACTGGGACTGTGAAAAGCAGTTCTGATCCTACCAGATTTGTCACAGTTCTTGCTGTGGCCTGCACGCACTACTGCTTAGTAGGATGTAGGCTCCAGGGAGCATGTCAGGGAGATCGGAAGTATCTGCAACCAACCTTTGACATCACCAGCTGAAATGGGGAGTAACAGGGACTTCAGCACAGACCTTGGGATGCAATAGTGCCACCAACTGACTCACTAGACTGGGGATAGGATAACAAAGGTCAGATGTCTGTGTGAAAAACAGACATGAAAAGACATTAGGACTACAGAATAAAGGATTGGATTCCAGCAAGATGTACTACATAAAGTGGCAGGATTATTGAATGATGCTGGGCAATCACTTCAACCAGACTTTTCACAAGATGTCAATAGCTACATTTTATTTATTTCTTGGGCCCTGATTTCAAAACAGGATGTCTGATTTGCAGAAATGGTAGACGTTTATGTCTGACACAATTGAAAGGGATTTTGCATATGTGCAGGGATGCCGCAGAGTCCTCCCAAGGACTCAAAAATATCAGATCCTAGATATATCTAGCTGAGAAGCCAAAATTAGAGCAACCGTTCTATTTTCATCAAAATTAGTTTCAGCTTTAGCCTGGAAATAATAACAGCACCATAACTACCCATTTGATGAGACTTATTGAGAACAATCCCCACTTTTTGAGAGAAATAAATTGGCAAAGCACTCGTGCACTGCTGGCATGGCAGGATTCGTAGGATGCACTGCATGGCATGTGCTTGCAGGTGTTATATGTCCATGTTATGCCACTGCATGAGATGCATGGCTCTCCCGGCCCAGCTATCCTGCCACCAATGAGCACCAGAGACAAGCCCCAAAATAACTGAGTCTGCCTTTGAGGAAGGCATGAAAAGCCTGCTATAAATATAGTCTCACAGCATACACTAAGCAATGAGGAGACAACAAAATACAGAACAACAGCTTATTAAGTGGAGGTTGGTTGTCCATCAGGTATGATGGATGACGTAGGGCCTTGTGTACAGCTAGACATTAGCCATGCAGTTATGGATTATACCAGAAGGAAGGCAAAAGGAAGCCAAATCAATGTTGCCCAAGCGATCTTTCCTAGCATTTGAGTGGCTAATTCCGAAAACCTCAATGGAGTTCTTGCAGAGTTTTTTCCTCTGTGTGTATATGTATGAAATGAAATACTTCATCATTTTTATAAGCTACTTTTGTTTCTTACTTTTTACATATACTCATTAATCTACATTTCTTATTTAAAATTAAATGAAAAAAGTATCCTGATATCAATGATAATGGTACTTTATTAACAAATACCTTCTAAAGATGACATCTGATATTTATAGTGTCTGCATTCATTGTGGTGGCATTGTAATACTGTAATGATTTGATATAATAAAAGGTATTATTTCTCTGTGCAAATCTTATTGCAACCCAAGTAACCAATTTGGTTCATTGATTCTCCCTACGAGGAGTATCCATCCACCAATGATTTCCTGTAAATCTAAACCATGATAATAAGGAGACTAGGCCATGTTCATTATTTGTTACCTTCATTAAAGGCAAAGTATAACATCAAGGATACATTTCACCTTATTATCTTTAACTCAGTTTTAAATTTATATAATATTCATGAAGATGTTCAAGTAAAACACATGACAGCAGACCCAAGATTAAAAACATTAGTGAGAAAATCAACATATTATTGGTTTAATCCACAGTAGCAAAAAGAACTTCAGGCTGTTGCAGAAAGCTTGAAAAATCAGCCTAGAACTAGATAAGAAATTTTAAAAATCCAGAGAACAAAAGTGAGTGTTAGTGAAAACAAAGCACTGCAGTAAATCTAGACTATGTTGAAGTTGCAACTACCAAAATGCTTTCCTTGACTAAGAAAGATAAGCAAGATTTGGTGCTTCTCTTTATTGGGATTGTGTTGATTAATGCGAGAGGGAGTTTGGAAAAAGCATGTAAAATAGTACATTTAAACAGGAAACAGATGGCCCTTAACTGGGCATGCAGGTGAGGAAACAGTGGCTTCCTAATTTCACTGAGACAGCAAAACAAAAAGAAATGGAATGCCTTGTTTGTTCCCTTCAGTCCAATATGCGCTCAATTTGATGCTATTTTTTATCTTTTTTTTTAAAGTACTTTAATTTTTTTTATGCACACTCATAGCAAGTCTACATTCTGAACAAGGGCTCATTCCTGAGAAGCATCCCTCCTAATCCTGTGTATTTTCAGAGATGCAAACCGTTCCCACTGAATTACACATAGGATGGCATTAGGGCAAACAGGAGAAATCCATGCAAAGTTAACTATTTGCAAGGCATGATGGGCCTGGGAGAAACCAGAATAATTTATAGAATGCATTAAAACTGGATTGCAGTGAAATTTATGATAGGTGGCCACATAATAATAAAAAAAACAAAGATTAATTAACATAAAAATTCTAGCTGTCATATTTCTCTAAGTAGAAATAATTGCAAGGCAATTTTATTTCATTGAATGAACCTCCAAATATGCAGAGTAAAGTCAACATGAAAATGAAAGTCACCTTTAAACTAGTAAAAGAACAGGTCACAAACTATCTAGGTGGTCTGGTAGTAATGTAATTACCTTGTAAAATTCAACTGTACTGAAAACATTATGAAGTTAAGGACATAAAAAATAAAGCATTTTTAAAAATCTATTTTCTTTGCAGTTTTCAAAATTTATGATAAATGTAACACCTTCAAAAACAGACAAAATAAAATAAAAGGAATGAATCAAGGACAGGAAGGAAAATCATTTTTTTTTCAAGTTACAAGTGTAGGGTAATTATTTTTAAACAGCATGTGCATATAAACATATATATATATTTACCCCACACAAACATACAAAAATCAAACAGAGAAGGCCATATCTTAGGTGCAAAATGGAAGGACATCAGTTTTACATCCACAGAGGAACGTTTACCAGACGTTTTTTGCTCTTTTTTGCATTGCTCTGAAGCTGGAGGTACCTCACCCAAGTCAGTCAAATCCCATCTCTGAGACTGGCTAAGGGAAAAGATTAATATATTCTTCTGACTGACTTGCAAAACAAAACCTGAATTTTTTTTTTTAAGTCACTCCGTATCTGCAACCTATAACTACTGATGTTATATTAGATACAGCTAATGCCACTGAAGTGGGAAGTAGAATGTTTTTTAGAGAAAACATCTGACTTTGACCTGTCCTGACTACTTTAGCAGACTGCCACAGAGCACAGTTTCCAGTAGTGTGCAAGCACTGGAGAGGCTGACCTCTATGCCCTGCTTTCATCCTCTCTAATTAAGGCAGAGCAGATACAGTCTTTGTCAAAATTGATAGCTGGTGGCAGATCCAAATGAATTTTCACATATTTCTGAAGATGTACAATACAGTCCTGTTGTTTATGCAGCATCATGCTGTATGCCAACATGATGCACCATACCATGTGAGACTCTGGCAAACTTACAAAGGAGAGCAGGAACAATTTTAATAGCTTTCTTTCAGATGGGATGGTAGGTATCTGATCTAAATGTTAGGTGATTTCTCTTGAAGTGTGTATCAGTAAAGGTCGGTGATTTAAACTTCTCCCAATACTTTTAATCTTTAGATATTTTAGTGCCAAGTTCTTTTTAGTGAATATAATGGATTTCAATATTGAGAAGAGTGAGAGGGTGGCGTTTTTATATACATGGAACTGCAAACATCTTTAATGCCCTTTGAAATGTAGTAAAACAAAGCTTCTTTCTTCTCTGATTTAGCCAAATTGAAGTGAGGGTTTATTTACACTTAGACTCATCTAAAGATGTATTTATTCCTCTACATTGTACCTGTATGTAATATAACTGGGAAACCCAGGCAGACTTTGTCTGCTGTTCAAAGTCTACTTTGAATTCATTATACTAACTTTATAATAAATTTGTAGTTTAGTATTAATTATATAAATATTTTTACTGGATTCCAGTTCCACCCAAAATTCCAGTTCACCTAAACATTGGTTCTTATATTTATATATTCATACTTTTGACGCTTTTTAATATATGTCAATATGGTTAAAAGGCTAATACTTCAAATACATGGAGAAAAGGAGCATGGTGTTGTGGCTAGACCAACAGGAACAAAAAGAGAAGTGCGTCCAAACTAAGCCTCCGATTTTGTAACTTACAGTTCCCCTTATGTACCTGTTCTGTTAGCATAGTTTCCCTGTCAGATCATGAACCTCCAGCTTCCTTCTTCTGGCTCTTTATCCAGTGAGCTGCACTTTCTTGGACTCCACTAATGTCACTGAAGTATTTAAGCGGATCAGTTTTCCCCCATGCATTTTGGACTGCAAATCAGGAGTCAAGATATTTAGTCTTCTGTCACAACTGAGTTCTTACTTCAAATTTTCCAGTCTTTCAGATGAGTGTATTACTATCTGATTTTCAGGGCTGCTGTGGTATTTAACCAATTCATTTTAGTTAATAAAGCATATATGGCAGCAGTGACAATGCCCCCTCACCCACATGCATTTTAATACTGCACCTTCAGACAACAGATCTGCACAGAAAAATCTCTGATGCATTGCATGACATCACCTCACCAATCAGCAGTTCCTAAAATTTGGCCTCAATTACATGAACTGAGCTCTTTGGAAGGTCCATCCTGGTTTGTATTGAATGTGCACATTAATCAAACCTGGAGAGTGTGGCAAGCTGACAATACTTTGTTCTGTAAAAATGTATCTGTGCTGATAATGTCTGAATTTGTTTTGCTCTGAACCAGCTGTGAACTCACACCAGTGAGTGCGAAGTAGGTAGGAGATGATGCCAAATCAGAACAGCCCTTATTTTATATTGACTTTTAACCAGTTATAAATCTATTCAAGCAACAATAAAATACATGTGCTCTAGCTAGACCAAATCTTACATATGGTTACACATCTGTACACATTCTTTATGCAGAAGGACAAAGCATGGTGGGAGGCTGTGTTGGGCTGTGCTACAACTGCTTACAGAATCACAGAATCACAGAATCACAGAATTGCCATGGTTGGAAAAGACCTCTAAGATCACTGCATCCAATCGTCAACCCCCAAAAAATCCAACAAAAAAACACCACACAAAAACCCACCTCACTATTTTGAACACCTCCAGGGATGGTGACTCCACCACCTCCCTGGCCATCCCATTCCTGGGCCTGACTACTCTTTCAGTAAAGAAATTCTTCCTAATATATGATTTAAACCTCCCCTGGTATAAATTCAGGCCATTTCCTCCAGTCCTGCTCGATGCAGAGCTTGGCAACTGAGCAGTTGAATGAAGCCACAAAGCTGACCTGTTCTGAAACAGTGACTACTTCAAATGAAAAAGAGATAGCTATCATGAACAGTTTATGTAGGGCAATCTTAGGGTAGAGTGGAATAGCCATGTAAGTTGTAGTAAATAAAGGAACTGCCATTAGTAAGTCTTAAAAATACAACACCATTAATAACTTCAGTAATAAATACAGAAAGCTGTACTATCTGTAATGATTACACCCATTGGACTATTGTTTTTGATGACTAGTTATAAAGATTTCGGTGCACTGTTGAAATACCAGGATAAAGAGTCTGGGTGGCGATGAGGCTTTTGCTTCTCCAGGCTTCCTTTTGCTACCTATTGTTCAGCATTCTTTATAGACCTTGTAAAAACTGGAATTCCCTAGCCTACTAACAAGACATTAACATGCAAAATGAGGTGGTATGAAATGCAATATTTTTATGAAACTAGCTATATTCCTGTAATCCTCACAACAGCAATATTCCTTCATCATATCCACTACATTATTTTACCTTGCCTGACATTGTATTTGTGATGTGGTAAAAATAACACATTAAGAAAATGCAAGAATATGCAAATAACTCAAAGTGAAATATAAATATTAGTTTATGGTTTATGGTATTTTAAAATAATAAGAAAAACCACCTTTGCTTTGTTTACTTGTTTTCAAAATATGATTCTTTGTTTTAGTGTCAGAAATAAGGGGAGATCATGAATGCTAAAAAATACATCCCAGTATACTAAAAAAATTTGATAGTGAAAGAAACAAATTAAAGCTTTGTAGTGATTTGTAAATGGCAATGAGCAATTCAAGAAACATCTAAAGTAGAAGCAGCACAGGCATATGCAGTATTTGAATACCCTATCTTTTGTGACTGTGCTGTCAAAGTCCAATACAAACACAATATGATGTACCTAGAGAATCACTTGGTGCAAAAACACTATGTATTTTACAGTCTAGATGTTCAGTTATGATGAATGTCAACAAAAGCAACCACAAGAATGACCCTCCTGACTGCACTTCAAAATCTTGCCAAGAAATGTATTCCCAATACTGTCATAAACAATCTATTTGCCTTCATTGTCTACTGATAAACATTACCTATCCATTCCAAATGGTACATAGTAATGACATACTCTGAGATAACAATAAGTAGTCTAAAATAAAATCCATTTGGGTTAACTCTTATGTTCAAGGTCTCCTTTCCTAATAAATAAAGTGATTTTTAATTGTCATAAGCAGTCATCAAAACCTGTGAAGTGCTCTAGGTGTCTCAACTTTAGAAACACTGCTGTGTGTTAGAAGCATTATCATTTTCCAGTTGTGATTCAGCTTTCTTGTACAGAGCTGATACTCTGAAATTGGCAGCTGAGTCTGAAAAAACCGCAGGAATATTGTTTCATTAAGCAGGTTTTTTTTCTTTAGCTTAACTGCTAGCAATCAAGTCAGAGCATCCTGCCAGTTATCAGTAAACAACTGATCCATAGTCTCCCAGAGACCTGTATCTCTAAACATATTTGTCAATCAATTTGCCTACTTTGTATTAACAGCTATACTGCCCATGTTTACAATGTCAAGAATGTTTACTGAATTAAGCATAGTTATTATGCAGATAATAGTATTAAACCATCAGTATTAATATTGACTTGCTACAGATCCAAGCCATGCTTTTAATGCATGGTATCTTAGACAGATAAACAGAACACAGTAAAATGTTATTTTAAATATAGAATAATCATAGTGTGCTGTATTTCATTGATGTCTAAGTCAAATAGATGTTTCAGAAAAATAAAAGAAAGCCGTTCTACATACAGTTATGTTTCATCTCAGGTTAGTGAAGAGTGAACAGCCACAGAGCACTTCCTAAATATGATTTCAAGGCTATTTTTCATGTTTTATATTGGAGGTTTTCTGAACACGTATCACATCTTGTTCAACCCATAGGAGAGAGGTAATTTATAACCTCTCTTTTAAGAGCTAAAAAACCAGCACAGATTTATAAGTCATGATTATAAAGGCTAGTGTGTAAACCAGGCACTGAGTCTCTCTGTCCATATACTGAGGTCTGTCTACTAGAACACAGTCAATAAGTCAAATAATACATAGAAATACAGGTATGTTTATGACAGTTTCCAATAACAGTGTTGAGATTTGTATTTTTTCCAGACACAGAAAAGAAAAGAAAAGAAAAGAAAAGAAAAGAAAAGAAAAGAAAAGAAAAGAAAAGAAAAGAAAAGAAAAGAAAAGAAAAAAAAAGAAAAGGAGTGTGATGAAAGAAACAAACAAAAATTCAGTTCTGTTTTTTTTCATCCTCTAAATCAGAAATGAGTATTTCTAAAAACATCCATTTTGTCTGATACTCTGTACAGTATTCATTCTAGGATGCTACATTACTAAGACATCGATCTGAGACACAATAGCTGTGCACTATTCCCAAATACATACTCAGAACCCCAGAACCTTCTTCTTGAAGTCTATAAGGAAATGCATTGATGAGTAGGATAAAAATCTCTTAGGAAAACAGGTAAAATCTCCCAAGAATCTTCAAGATGTGGGGAAAAGTGTGTCATTTTCTCACCAATAATCTGCACTTTTATCTTACATGAAGCAATTTTTCACAAAAAAAAAAAGTCTACACTCCTTGTATTCGATAAAGAAGAATTAGAAGTAGGTCCAATTTCCTTTTGAAAAGCAGGCTTCTTCTGCTTTTGATTGGCCTTTTACGTGACCCTTTATACAAGAAGACAGATAATAAATATAATGATTTGTACTGAAAAGAAAACTGTAGGGATAATGGCCCAAACAGTGTAGTTTTCATAATGTTACCATAGTAAAAAATAGCATCATGGTTCACATGGTTATAGTTATGGCCATATCAGTGTTTCCATTATAAATCCTGTTTTTCATAAGTTTATAATTTCATTTTAATAAATTTTCTCTTGGATGACTGTAACATAGAAGGTTTCAACTAGGAACACTTTAACTTAAAAAATAATATCTTTTTTGACTAGTCACAAGCCATCTGTTAATCAAAAAGAACAATTTACTTGTTTATAACAATGTTTTGTACCATGTAACAGGAAAAAAAGGAACTGTTTGAAATGAAAAAATGAAACCAGGCAATTGATTAACCTATACCAAACTGTCATCAGTCTTGATTGTGAAACAAGTTCTTTTGCTCATCTACTGAATGTAGTTTTTCACTACACATACTAATACCTCCTCCAAGTCCCCCATTCTGCAGTTAAGCATATGCTTAAGTTCTCTTTTGAATAGGAATGCTTTCCAGAGCTCAGGCCCTAGAAATATATACATATTTAATTAGATGTTAGTGATTGAAGATAATTCAATCCTCTCCAAACAGCATGTGGTTTACTGACTTCTGCATGTCTAACAGCAGTGTATTTGTGCATTTGTGTATTAATGATCAAGTATTATTTTCTTCCCTCCACACTATTTGTTTATCTTGATAGACATGTTTGTTAATCAAGGAAAAGTGAGGGTACACCTCACTTAATCCCACAGTGCCTCCGCATACAGCACTCACTAATTTTACTATTTTATGTTGCACAGCCTGAGCAAAATTACAGCTTGTTTACTGTGCATTTCCTTGATTGGTCTGTGTCATAGCTCTGGCATTACTGAAATGCAGATATGTGTGTTAATGGGGAATATTATTAATAAAATGTAACAACGATGGATCTGCTTTACTTTTTATTAATATACTATAGTGTTTCACATTACTACACTAATCTATTTCACCTTACATGGTTAGATATTAGTGACATAATTTATTAGTGACATAATTTAACAATCTAAATATAAAAATAATATATCATCATTGAATAGCAATATATATATCAGAAGTGCTTGAAGCTACAGAATTTTAAGCAGCCATGCTTAGGGGAGTTCAGATCATTGTGTTTGAAAATGATGACCTCTGAACAAGTCAAAAACACAACCTGGACAAGCACCAAGCAGTCAAAGGCCCCCAGCAAGAGTTACCAGTGATTAATCTTCAACAAGCCTTCTTGTTTCTCTTTTCAGAAACAGAAATATCTGCTGTCCTACCCAAAGAGAACCTGAGTATCTTTGCTGTCCACACGTGCAGAGACTATCATGGTCTTCTGCAAAGTAGGGGTGGGATAACTCTGCTGAGGGGAGGTGGGATGACTCTGCTACCTTGTTCTGCAGAACCAGCCCTGTAACAGCATTGTGCAAAGACTGCTCAAGTGCTCAGGGGATCCTGAGGTCTCCATCTGTGAATATACTTTATATTCAGGGTTCTGGGTGAGTTCTGGTCTATAAATAGAATTCAGCTTTTATTCCTACACTCTGAACACCAGACTCATTCTTGGCCTTTCTTCTGCACTAGAGCATCTGCACTTGCTCATATTCAGCAGAGCTGCTGCCTTCCCACCGCTCAAGGACACTCCATGCCAAACAAAGCTGGTTTTTGCCAACTGCCTGTGCCTGTAGCTAGGGGCTTGGGGGTGAGTGAAAGGGGCAATGCAAGGCTACAGGGCAGTAATATGGGGAGCATGCCTAGGTAATAGGACTCCCTGCACATGGCCATGTCCCTCCACAGATCCTTTTCCTAACTGCTTGTTCTGGTATGTAGTCTCCCATGTACTGGGAATCTAGTAACTAGAAAGAGTGCCATACGAAGGTCATCACAGCCTAAAAGCAGAATAAAAAACAGGAGCCTCCATATTATCACTTGCCTGCATGATAAACAGCTCTACAAATATTAATTTCTCCAATGTTACTAGAAGCACAAACAGTACATATTGCTTCAATGTCCTCTGTGCACGGCTTGTGCATTTAAAGGGAATGTATTTAGTTTTTATATTTATTTACTAGGGACACAAATTTTAACAAAATGAAATATTTTGCTTGTATGGTATGAACACCAATGGTTTAACATAAACTATGAAAGGAATCCAGGCTGTGTTGACATATTTTATGAATGTTATGGGATGCCAGATTGGAGGTGTACATCTGTGTGGGTTGGCCAGTCATCCCACTGCCGTCTGTGTATCTGTATGCTTAAATGAATTAGCTATTATAAAAACACTGCATAAACAAGTTTAATGCTGTACAATTTCCTTTTGCTGATGTAAAAGTATCTGAGTCACAGTGAAGCAAGCTAACGATATTCAATTGCTCTTTCACTATTCTCATGTAAAAAAAAAATAGAAAGCTATACACTTCAAACCATTTCATTGCCAATGCTGAGGACCTGCTCTCTCCCTTTGACTCCATCTCCCTCCACATCATTGGCAGCAACCGTCTTGCAGCCCCTCATGGCAGGAAGTACCACTGCATAATCCTACAGTCAAAAGCATTACCCAGCGACTACCATTCACAAGGTCACTCAAGGTCACTAAAATCCCTTCCAACCAGTCCGGGCCTGGAGCAATAACTGCCAGAAAGCAGCACCAGATTGCCCTGATACCAGTGCCAGGATACCAATATATAGAAGTCAGGAGCTGTGAGATACCTTAGGGATTCCTCATACCTGAGGCCATCATGCTGGCTATCAAGGCAGACGTGGGAATTGTAAAGAAATCATTTTCCTCCTGTGTATCTGAAAATGCTACTACAATAACTCTTTGTTGTTCCCTTTTTTTTTTTTACAGAGCACATGGCAACAAAGGCTTTGAGTTCACTTTTTGTAACCTTTACATTTGTGAGAGGATAAACATAGATACCTCAGTGGTCAATGGTCTTGGTAGGAAGTGATCTAGATACTCAGTACTGGGAGAAATCACAGGGGAACAGGGAAATCAAGCCATTTCTCTTTTATTGTACAAACAAACATTTATAAGCTTGGCATTATGTATCTTGTTCTGAATATGCTGGTCAAATGGAATAAAAAATAGCTTAGAAAAAAAGTTTGTGTGTTTACTTACAGAATTTGATCTTTGAATTAAATTAGAACCAATAAAACATTTTGAACTTTTTTTCAGCTAACAGTTTGTAGGCTAATTTTGAATTTGAATTTATTCCAAGTGTGATAGCTTAGATTTGCCCCAGATGGACTTTCAGTTCTGTTCAAATTGCTTGACAGCACCATAACAGCCATTTGTAACTAAGTCTGCAGAAATGGGTTGGCACTTGCAACCTACTAGCGTTGCTGATCTTTTTGTTTGGGAAAAGCACCCATAAATCACAGGGCATTAAAAAGGCACACACATCTCAAGCAAACATCATGGAGAATCCATTGTCCTGTAGATAAGTACACAAATAAGTGCAAAGCATCACTTAAGTTTTATATAAGGCACATATTTTTTGGAAGGCAACCAATGCAGTTTCACATGCTGTACTTTTTCTAATCTGACTGACTCACAGTCTTGTGATAGTGAGATAAGCTAGGTAGGCAAATTTTTACAGAGTTGCAATTACTGAAATTGTCATTACGCTGCTCACTGTAAAATAAATATAGATAGAAGTGAAATTATGCACAGGCTAGAAGTAGAAAGTGTTTTGCTTCTGTTTGCTAAATTAATCTCTTCCTAAATGGCTGCAGGCCAGGTAGGTTAGCATTTGTGGTTTCAAAGGTTTTCAGCGCTTGCAATGAGCCATGAAATTACTGCATGCTGCTGAAAATGGCAGCTGATGAAAGGAAAAGAGCGAATCCCAAAGGCAGAAAGACAGGAGGAAGCAAAATTACAGGCAGAAAGTCTGATTTTTGATGTTGCTCATTGTGAAATGTACACCCAAACTTTTAATAAAACATAAAACATTAATAAACCTGCTAACAATTCCTTACAATTTCTTTTGAAGTCTCAGTATAATTTCTGAATACTTATTAAAACAGGCAATGATTCAGTGGTGGCTGAGCAGTTTCTGTCTGTCGGATATGGTATATTGGTATACTAGTGACTTTTGAAATTAGATTTTTATTGATGTTTTTTAATTGAATTATCCAAAGGATTGATGTTTTCTGTTAATAATGTGACCCTAAACTCCTGAATTGTTGATCAAGTTTAACTAGTGTTAAATTAGATGTTCAGTGGTAAAACACACTGTCTAATCAATGCTGCTTCCCCATTCCAAATCTTCTCAAATTGTTTGGGAAAATAAATCCAGCTTCAGCTAGTCATTTTATTAATGGCTAATTTATTATATGACATGCATATGCCACAGGAATGTCAGTGTAACTTCTGGGAAGGGATGAAACAATTATTTTAAGCACTATGAAAAGGACGATACTAGCAAAGGAATCATCCATTCGGTAGAGTACCATTTTAGTTTAAAAGGAACATACAAATGTACAAGTCCTTTGGGTTGTTATAATGCCATCAATGTTTTGGCTTAATTACCTGCTGCTTTCAAAGAGTCACAGTGTGGTAGGATCATCTGTAATTACTTTGTAATTATTAAGACACAATTTATCATAGAAGAAACTTGTTGACAAGTTAAAAAAAAAAAAACAAGGACAAAAAAATAAAGAAATTTGCTTTCTATTTAAAAATTACCGTACAGATTAATGAATTATCCTAGAATCTGGTTATAGTCTTAAGGGCTTTGTGCAGGCAGACAACTTGATTACTGTGATCAACTGTAATGTAAATTGGGGTACTTCCTGGTAGAAATAAGACTGCAACTAATATCTTTGGGGACTGAGGAAGCTTCCACTTTTCAGATGTAATTGGTTATGTAAAGTAACGTCTGCTTTTACAGGCCCTTTAAAATAGATCTAAAGCAAGAGAGGCAAGATGGCAACAATTGAATTCAGTACTATATCTAGAAGGAGTAAGACAAGGAAAGTAGGATCACGTACTAAAATTTCATTCATAGAGGTGGCTGGCTTTAGAGGTTTCTTTAGCTTTACATAGCACTTCTGACATGAATTGTCCTTAAAACATTTACCTGTAAGTGCAAAGGCACGGAAATGGTCTACAGTTAGAGGTGGCCACCAGGAGTGCAACATAGGGTGTAGCAAAATACCTTCATTTTTCAGGAAAGAAACCTGGGCAAAAGCACTTCTGGAGTGTCACAGGCTCCTCAGGGTCTGTGTAAGGAAAAAAGTTCTTTGGCTTTTAAGGTATTGTTCACCTAAGAAGGAAGAACATAGAATATTGCAAGGAATTATGTTATTTACCCAGGGAGGTCAACTGAATCAAGGCAATCACACTGTAATTTGAATGGAGACTTAGAAAAACAATAGCCTTCCTAAACAGGGCCCCAGGTGCATCCTGAACAGCAGAGCTGCAGTGGCCAAATCTCTGCCAAACAGAGGAATGCAATGGCCAGGTAAAACTGCAGGAGGAATGCTACAGGTAAGAAGAAAATAATTGCTGAATTGGAATCACAAGCATGGACATACACATAGATTGGGATTTTGTGTGCATAAATTCAGTATGTGGTAATGCATGTGCAAAATGTCATGCCCCTATCTATTCAGTTGCTCATTCATACCGCACTAACCACTGTCTTACCACCTAATTTTGAAGCCTATAAATATTATATTATCCACACAAAAATCAGAGGTGGTAACTGAGCTCAAGCTGTGCCCTGAGGAAAATAAAGCAAATTGTGTGACATAATAAAAGATAGATACAGAAAACCATTGCATAGACATAATTCATATTCATATTGAGGAGCACTATATTATATCTAGAATAATCACATTGTTCATTATATACTGTATGCTATAGAAATAGAAAGTGTGTACTACACATATTGTAGCCTAAGAAATATCTTTAATTATGTTTTTATTAAAACTTGTAAAATAAGAGACAAACATAGAACATGCTTACCTCTCAGCATGATAGGAAGAATTTACTGCTGCACTACAGAAAAAGATAGCACAGCACATGTCCAACATTTAAAACAAAATTGCGTATACTCAATCTATGGTCTTTCTTACCAGACTGAATCTTACAAGCTTGTAACAGAAGGCAAAAAAAGACAGCATATACTAAGTCACACAAGCACAAAGAATAGCATTGAGCTTTGTGGGAAAACACAGTAATTTTGAAGCTGACTTATAAAACTAGAGTTATTTCTGATTTTTAAAATCTTAATAGCCAAGAAAATTCCCTCTCCCTCCAGAAAGAAGGAAAAAGGGAAGGGAAGGGAAGGGAAGGGAAGGGAAGGGAAGGGAAGGGAAGGGAAGGGAAGGGAAGGGAAAGGAAGGGAAGGGAAGGGAAGGGAAGGGAAGGGAAGGGAAGGGAAGGGAAGGGAAGGGAAGGGAAGGGAAGGGAAG